>JAQFYG010001633.1:0-17938 GCA_034694325.1 Entomobrya corticalis | reverse complement strand
TCAGTAGAACTTTTATCATTACCTCTATTTTGAAAGAAAACTTTCCATGCGAGTTTTCGAATCCCCTCTGCAACACCCTTAATAATATTTCTTACATTAGTCAATGCGGAGTCTGTTAAAACGATTACACATGAAATACAACAAGAAATCAAGGATCACGCATTTAAAATATCAACCATCGAAGATGCCTTTCTGTTGAAGCAAAACACTGTCTCCGACATCGTTCGCACAATCTTCACATCAATTGTGTACTCAGCGCACCTTGCAAAATTTGAAGATTGCCGATCTGGACAGACTTTGGTGGCTTCCTCTTTTGCAGTGCGTCTACGATATTAGCGGTAGAGTTTTGAAGGTGTCCATACCGTTGGTTGCGAAAGCTTCAAATTTGCATCTCGTTGAATTCCGGGCTCTTTAATTTGGACACAACGACCAGACCTGCTCAGTTGCAACTACTTCATCATATGTTGTTAAAGATGTCAAGTTGTTTTCTGTGACTGAGCTGGATGATGAAATTTGTGCACCTTTAACCACCGGTCTGTGCCGAGTTCCATATGTAAGTTTGTCTTGACAGCCATTAACTTTAATGTTTGCCATTAGAACCAGTTACTATTCACTTGATGCCGTGTTTTAATATTTACTTCGATTTTTACAGGCAACTGCGGGAGACTCTAAAAATATTTGCATTCCTTCGTTACTGAGGTAAGTTATAATAATATTTTGCTTTTAAGTAATAAAAAATAAAACCAAATTAATAATCAATGACATTGTGCAACAAAATAATTTTTTTCTGGTTGCTTACGATAGTAAGGAACCAGCCAGCGCTATAAAGGAAACCAGTGGGCTAGAGTGTTTTTATGATCCCAGACCTTCCCCGTCCCAAATTACCGAACACGTCTTCATAGGACTTCACCTTCCAGCGCAAGATGTGAGACTGGAATGCCCTAACGTGACATATTTCAACTCCAATATTAAACATGGTTCAGTTCGTTTTCAAACTGTATTTGGATGCAAAGTTATGTTTGGTGCAACAATGATGGGTAAATCAACCAAAATCTGCGACGCTTCCCAAAAGCCTAAAATTGATAACAATATGCCCGTCCAGATGTCAAGGTACGTCCATTAGTTTTTAAAAAAATTATCTAACAATGAAATGCTAAAACTGCAGTGCTATAAGCTATGTTTATTTGCTTCTTAATCAGATGTAACGATCTTCTGGTATTTACCGATGACGGTTGGGACAATACTGATTTTTCGAATCACGAGGAGGTCTACAATAAAAATTTTGTGCCAATTAACTCACCCACACACGCGGAAGATGCAACAGCAATTTCGTTTCGCTTCTCTGCTGCAGCATGGAATTTTATTCTGTCCTTGGTGATGGTCTACCTCTATTTACGTCTTAACGCCATCGCAGCAAACGTGTTATCTTTTGGCAACAATATGCTCCTTGTCCGAGCTGGTGATTTTCCTCCTCGTGAGCTTCCTGCTGAAACAAACGCCCTTCTTTGGTGCATTTTAGTTGTTTGCTCTTTGTCATTTCATCCAGGACTAATTTCCCAAATTTACCGCGGTCTTAAAAATATATACTTACAGCATTTCCAGTTGGTCGCACATAGGTACGATCAAAATGGTAATAAAAATTGGTCATGTCAAATGCAGTAATCTGCCAGGATGACTTTACTTTGACGTAGTCTTTATGTAGTTTCATTTATTAATTTGAATGCTTATATATGCAACATAGTTCATAATGCTAATTAAATTATTTTAATTTGTAATTTTAAAAATTCACATCTTTGTTTAATAATAATATACACAAATTAACCCGTGTTGTAAAATAAATGCGCTGACAATTAAACCATATTTGTAATATTAGTTCACAGCGTAGTTGTAAGAATTCATGAGTTTTTTGTTTACTTTCAATTTGTTCACTTAATTAGATGCTTTGGCTTACTGTTGGATATGTGAATGTTTCTACATTATTTGCAATGTTATTATGTTGTCCTTTTGCATTTACTTACAAATGTGTTTAACTATATAGTAATATTTATCTGTTTGAGCAATTAAAATTAAAATTTTACTTTTGTCGGATCATGTACTCATATTCAGATGTTACAATAATTCACTATTTTTCATTTTATGAGTCTATAGGTTATTTTTACTATAATGTTTGATGTTTCATCATAACTAA
The DNA here is from genome assembly GCA_034694325.1 of Entomobrya corticalis. Lineage (NCBI taxonomy): Eukaryota > Metazoa > Arthropoda > Collembola > Entomobryomorpha > Entomobryidae > Entomobrya > Entomobrya corticalis. The sequence continues at coordinate 15,750 of JAQFYG010001633.1, read as the reverse complement.
TATTTTTGTTCTGTCTATCATTAAATCCAAGTATAAAACGCAAAACATTGTATAATAGTAAGTAAAATGTGTTCATCTTGTACACGTGCACATAACATTAGTTGCTTGTTAGTTAATAATCCCTTTATTTACGTATAACAGATTTATTATTTTGTGAATTTGACCTTATTTCTAAAACTATAGTACTTATTCCTCAGTTTTTTAGATTTTATATTGGTTGTTTTACTATACACACTGATTTTTCCAGACAATCATTGTTTTAAAGTATATACTATTATTTAATCCTTGCAAAAATATAACATACTTTACACTGTATTGCTGTTTGTTCATTAACATAACTTATCAGTTTTCTCTTTGTTAACTTGTGGCAATCATCGAAATTACCGGATATGGCAGTCTAGTGCATATATTACAATTAATTTTCGTTATAAAGATATATAATCAGTAAATTTCAGTTTTCATAAAACTACTATGAGCATTATTCAACGTCAGATAATAAAAATATCTCGCAATCATAGTTTGAATATAAATCGTAATCCTGTGAATCCATTTCATAATAATTGGAATCAGATCCCATTGCAACCTCCTTGTCATTACAAACATTATCTGTAGAAGTTACGTTGTTATTTGTCTTGGAGGGAGAGAGAAGATACGAATCTACCGGGCCTATATGAAGTCTCTGTGTTGATGGGACATCGAAGTTTTTGTCTGCAATGTTAAGTGAGTCCACCGATACAAGGGAAAATTGATACTCTGACTGGACGCCTCCAAATTGAATACTGTGGCTTTCACTTTCTGTTAAATGTCCAACGGAAGAGGATACAGTTGGGAATTTTTCGTTGTGTTCTCCAGTGGATTGCATGCTATTGTTTGTGATATCAGTATTAGTTATTGCCGTAATCACTTCACTTGTAATATCATTTAGTAAAGCTTATTCTTCACAATCGTAATGTAACACGATTCCTCACGTAACTCTGGGGCCACGTTTGTGACTTTGTGTTGTTTATCTTGAGCCACTAAACCATTTTTCAACGTCAAATTAAACCGATGTGTCTCATGTGCTTTAATTGGGAAAGGGACGTTACATTTACTTCAACAGCAAGTACAGGCAATGGATTCATAAGGAGGTGATTGATCAGCGTCATTGCTACATGATTGTCTGCCCACCGCTCTGTTGCTCTTTGACTTGTCAATAACCGCTGTTAGTGATTTATATAAGTTGTGAGAGTCTATAAAGGGTCAGTTATATACGTATAGCTTAAATGTGAGTTAATCAATATTACCTTCTTTATATTTCTTGCTTTATTTTCTGCATACTTACATTCTGCTTGCGGCAGGCTCGTATTTTTATCAGTGTCAATGTTAATGATAACGACATCGCAGGTGCTATGTTCATATGGTGTATCAAATTTGAATGAGGCTGTCTGCCATCAGATTCTAAATACAAATGAAAAAAAACTTAATTTTAGTTGGTTTGATTATCATTATTTATTAGTTCATTAAGCTTTACTAGAAAGTTTTGTTATGGTGCTACTGATGTAATCTCCAGCACGTGTTATTGTCAGGTAAATCATACGAGAGGTGTGGTGTCAGTGTTTGATGTTTTTTTGGGAGGCCTTGTTAGTGCAAGTACCATTCGCTTTCTGTGTACGGAAGTAATATAAGGATTGACTTTTTTGAACTCGTTTTGTGGTTTTCATGCATTTGTTTGTATAAGTGGAAATACTGCATTTGAAAATAGTTTCTACTTTACATACGGTCAGTGTTAAAATTGGACAAGTCACGGTTGGTTAAAATTCCAACTCTGTACAACGCATTGTTACATATACGATGGTGTTAGAAATGTTAGGTGGCCAAAAATGTTAGATCACAGAACATATATATATCTTACTTTCAGCTTTTTAGTTTTATTATGCTTGGTGTCGGACTGATGTGCATTATCAGAATTAAAGCATAGAAAGCGGTCATTATCTTTTCCTACGGCTACTTTTGTGTGAAGGTCAGTACATGTATTGGGTAAAAAAACAGCCTAACATCGTGCGGCGATCAAGCATTTTTTCATTTGAAATTGCAGAATGATTAATCTTTCCTGAAATGCGGAAGCAAATAAAGCAATCCACAAAAAACATTTTTAAATCCATTTTTACAATTAAATTTATAGTACATTTGACGATGCTAATATCACTAATAAAGTAACCTATTGTTGCTGCTGATTTAGTTGCTAATGATTTATGTTCATGAAGTTCCTTTTATGCAGCCTTGATTTGCTCTATAGATTTAATTATGCTGTTGTTTTTTCTCTCCACATGGATAGTGCCTCATTATTTGACAGAATATCTGCATCACTGTAATACGTGGTGGATAACTTGAGCAAACTATCACTGACGAATCCCTCAGAAAAAACTTTTTAAGTTTTTATTTCTCCAGCCAGTTTAAAAAACAGCTACAAGTGTTTATCTGTTGACTTTTCTCGAAGATACAGCCCAAAATAATGCCAGACTAAGGCGCCGCTGTTAATTATGCTCATTTTGATCAACAAAAAAATCGTTTACTTATACATTAAGTATAATATAAAACTAATCATAAAACTTTATTTTGCGACTGCATTGAACGAAAGGTATCAAAATACTCGAATTAAACAGGGATTTAAGTAGTTTTTTATAACAACTTTTACTACTGATATTATAATTGACAGTGTTTTTGCATATTGCGTACAAGTATCTCTGTTGTGATTTCCAAAAAAGCGTTATGCATATTATTTCCTCTCTATACATAAATTGTATTAAGAATAGTTGTTTTGGTCTGTTTGATTAGTGTATTATTATCTATTGAGTACTCAAGAAAAAGTTGTTCATTGTAATATAGGGAGAGTATTTGAGATGCATTTAATATGTATTACATTACTAACAGTGGCGTATCGAGGATAGGGCATTAGGGATAGATGCCCCCCCTGGGGTCCGGAGGAAAAAATTAAAAACTCAAAGAAAGGCATGCCGTTTTACAAAGAGGTTTACAATTTTGAAAAAAAAAACTTCATTATAACTTAAAATAAAACAAAACCAATCGAAACATGGTATTCAAGTATTTTTTATAAACTGTCTAGCGAATTGTTTTCAATTGTTCAAGAAGCATCAGGCCCTTATAACGAAACGACAGGGGACATTGTTCCTCTAGAAAGCTTAGCGTTCATAATATTTTACACAAAATAAAAGATTAGAGTTTTTTTGTAATTTTACTCTAAATTATAGATGCCATTTGAATATGGATTTATCAATTAACGCGAGTTTTGTGTTTGCCCGTTCGAAAACAATATTTGCAAAGTACTTCATGCAAACAAAGTAAGTACAAATAAATCAAATAAGCTAACCTAACATAAGGTCAATATTTGCAAGAGGCGGTTAATATGCAACTCAATTTAGATAATAAAATTTTCTATTCCACAGTTAAAATAAAGTTATTCACAGTTTAATACAAGATACAAGTTTCGCGTTAACTAAAAAAAATTTTTTAAGAGTATGTTGGAACCTTTCTCTAAAGCTTTAAAAATATATTTCTTGAACGGGTTGTTTAAACTTTCGAACAAAAAACATTTCGTCAGATTTTGATAAAACCTTTCCCTAAACTTTCTGCAAATTTTCATTAAACTCGCCCCTAATATGTTTTTATTTATTTCATTAGACGCTTTTCATGACCGATTATGGAATATTTCCCTAGACTTTCATATAAATTCAAGCTTGTTGACCTTCAAACAAATTGTGCTTTAGCGTTTGTAGCAATTTCTGCTTAACTGTCATTGAATGCTTCCCATACCTTCCATAGAAAATTTCCCAAAAAGTTTTATAAAATGTTTACTGAAGCCTACATAGACAATTTTCTCAAAAATTTAAACAAATTATTCTTAACTTTCATAGTTTTTCTCCTAAATTTTCAAAGAATGTTTCCGCGAGCTCCCATTGAAGCGTTCCTTCATCTTTTATTAAAACTTTACCTTAGTTTTTGTAAAACATTTCCCTACATTTTTATAGAATATTTTTCTAAGCTTTCTAGAAAATTATCCATAAACCTTCAAACAAATGTTTCTTTATATTTCTTAAAATTTGTCAATAAACTTTCATGCAATTCTTCTTGAAACTTTCCTAAAAATGTTTAAACCTTTGCGGAATTCTTTTGGAGATTATAGATACATTTTTTAAAAATTTAGTAAAATTCTTATGTGCTGTTTGTAAGGTGAATTAAAGGCTCACAAAGTTTTCGTTGAACTTTTGTGCTTTTGTTTCAACCCAAACAAACTTTTTGTCTCATCTTTAGAGGGCTAATACTATACGTCTTTGTTTTATTACAAGTTATGCATGCTAAAGTTGTAATTGTACTGCGGTGTTGCAGGACGGATGGACATCCCGAAACGCCAGCGTTTGGAAGAAGTTCTGTAGAAACTGATAATAGGTTAAGGCTGCAATGATTGATAAGACGCTATGCAATAATTGAAAATGCCCCTGCAGTTATTAAACACCGAAAGCTAATGAACTGCTTTATGCAAATGTCTGTGTCTGACTGTCCGTCCGTCCGTCTGTCCGTCCAATTATTTAAAACTGCATGCTGCAACTCACAACCCAGAAAAATTATTTTATTGTTGAAAGTCTAAGCTGCTCAAAAATCTGTTTTAACATCTGGAGGACTTTTTTGCTTATCATGGGGGTCCTACTATTTGACACAATTACACTGACTGCAATAAAGCACTCTGCAATCTACTTCAAAATACACATGAAAATATTGGGGCACTGACGATTTGTTAAAGTTGACGAACACACGACACGCAAAAAATCTGATTGCCTTTTTTGCACTCGCCTGTTTAAATACAACAAAATTCGTGACAATCTTTTTGCAGAGGGCATATCTTGGAGCAACCAGTGGCTTGTGATCTTTGTCATTTGGAGTTTATTGATACGTCGGACCACAACAGCCATATGAAACAGTGACTGGTGCCCCCTGAATGTCATCCACGATTAAAACACGCGTTTTGTTTTGTTTGTCTGCTAACACTACCTATTCACTCTCGTTTGACAAGCTAATGGCAGGTTACAATTTACATATCAGATACTACAAACAATCATATGTTGATGCAAGGAAACTAGATGCGGAGTTTATTCTCAATGTAAGACCAGAAAAAAAAGAATCATCTTATATACTCGGATTAATTAGCATGCAAACATATCACAAACAAAAACATTGTGAAGATAAAACGGTAAGCTATTGATCACCTAAATAGTAATAAATACTTCAAAATTAAGCGTGTAAATGAAATAAATGCAACATGACCACAATGTAATCAAAAAAGCCTTCTGTATGCGTATCGGATTAAGAAGTGCGAATTGCAATTTTTCATTCCTCCTTTATAATGAATTTCGTATGTATTGTAAAATTACTTATATGTCATTTATGAACTTGTTAAATATTCAATATGTTAAGGTTTTGAGTCTACCCGATTAATAAAATTATCCAAAATGAAACGATGACTTATTACTTCATAGCCAACTACCTCAAAATTTCTTGTATGACTCTTCTTTTACAAATAATCCCTTTGTTTCATTAAAACTGATTTGATTTTTGAAAAAAATTAGTGTTGCAGCTAGGCGACAACTTAAATTAACAAGTGTCACAAACTATCTAATACGTTGCCAATATACAATTAAAATTATTGACGAAATCATCAAACCAGAGCCCTTTTGAAATTTTTTTATCTGCTTCCAAAATATCGTAAAATGTGGCGTAGTTCTTGAAAGTATTTTTACAAGTTCTATGCGCGTACGTAATCCAGCGTGTTGTCGTAAAAGCGAAAGGGGCATAAAGTTGGCGAATCTCAGCTTCGGCGTTTGCGATTGCTTGTTCTTGCAATTTCCCATACATAACCTTTTGATTAACCTCAGAAATAACATTTGTTGTATCCACAGCCCAGTCACTCTGTTTTTTTTCGAACATCTTTGTTTGCTAATTCCACTAAAAACAACTGCTTGCTTCTTAATTTACCCTAATTATGTGTTCAATAAAATGATCTAAGATATTCTAAGATAATATGGATTCCACGATAAATGGTAAGGACTACCCGAATGCACTGAATCCCTAAGGTGGGTAACAAAATTCGATTTGACTGCGTTTAAATTTTTGTTATCTATATTTTCTTGTGCATGTTCCGGGTTTTGTGTTTTCGCGAGGTGTGTTTTGTCATTTTCGTTATCCAAAAGCGAAAAGTTACGAATATAATTGTTAAGATGCTTCAGATTGCCAAGCCGAAGCATTGTACCGTCCGCACATGTGCCCAAATACCTGACAAAGGCACGGAGATATTAAAATATTAAGTTCGTACTCACTATAAATAATTATTATAACAATTGCTAAATCCTGGTGATATTGAATAAGTAATTTCATAGACCTTGACCTCCGGTCACTGTCGAGCATTTTGTTGGTTGAGTTATAAACAGATTTCGCTATTTATTTTGCGGTGTGACTGTCTACTGGATAGGCGTAAGAGAAGAACGTTTTTATATTCTAATCTGCATATGTGTTAACTCCAACAACATTACGGGTTCTGTGATTAGCTGTGAACTGAAAAACGTGCATTTTTATTTATAATGCATTTTAAGAGATCTATATTATCTATATTAGAGATCTAGATTGCATTTTTATTACTACCATAATTTATAAATGTTATTAACTACCTACTTCCATTATAAGACTCAACGGTGGCCCCCTTCCGGTTGCTGGAAGTGGAGTCGTTCTTTTGTCATGCCAGGTTTCCTTATAGGGTTCAAAAATATGCTCAACCATTCCCGAGGAAAAGGCTTGAAAAGTAGTCTGTTAAGAGGAACTGCTATGGGCTTGGGTAAAAGATTGCGCAAAATTTTTAAGTTCGCTCTGTACATTCTCCTCATCGGAATCTACCTCCATGCTTTCTATTTATAAAAAATGCAATGACTATTCTTATTGCGGTAAAAAAAACAATTAAAAAAACCATAAATCACCTATCGGATGCATATTTGAATCTTCATTGCTCATATGGACTTCAATCTGGAGACGTTGATGCTCCACGACGCTTCCTATCTTCTTCCTCTTCCTAGGGATCATTTTTCTTCTCTTTTTTCTGACGCTCCAACTGTTGCTTTCTCTCCTGCTCCTGTCGCCCCTATTGTTGTTTTTTCTACTGCTTATGTCGCTTTAACTGTTGTATTTTTTTCTGCTTATGTCGCTGTTGTTTTTGCATCTCATTAACAGTCTAATTTATTTCATTCTGCTCAAAGGTTTGCCTTTCTAACTGCTGAAGACGTTTTGTTTCATTATCTGTTGGAGCCGCCTTTTCTCATTTTACTGCTCGAGACGGTGTCTCTCATTCTCTTAAATAAGACGGTATCTTTTTTTCTCCTCCTGGAGACGCTGACTTTCCTGCTTTTGCTCGAATCGCTGCTCTTCCGCCTCCCGCTGCTGACGCTGCTTTTTTTCTTCTTGTTGAAGACGCTGCTTTTCTTCCCCCTGTTGACGCTGTTTGGTACAATTGGTATAAATTATTCATAAGATCTCATCTCATATCTTATCTAATCTTTTTTGAGATCTCTCATCTCATGGTTTTGTTCAGATATGAATGTTAATAATTGGAAATTATACTCACAGTAGCTTTGCCAAAAAAGTCAACAACTAACTGCTGACCCTCTGGAGCTTTGAATTTTGCCCGACGTCCCTCGTGTTTTAAATTATAATGGTCCTGCAGATTCTTCCTGTACATTACTGTAGGCTTAGGACACTCAAAGCACTCTACCTGAGCATCCATCGTCAGAGAAGTTGCGCTTCAATCACGACTTTGCTTTGGATTAGATTACTTTTGTCGCTGCATTTTGATAATATTTGAAACTTGGAAATTATTAATTAAAAATAAGTAATTGCGTTTTTTTGCCCAAGTGTAAAGCACAATTATAAAATAGGGAGTGTGCTGACTTCAAAAGGAAGCAAACATGAAAAATATTTTAATAGCAAACATGCTATAGTACTACTTTCCAATTATATTTCTATAAGAATTTATGAGTACTATGATATATATCTCTGTTATAAGTGCAATATGAACAAATCCGGGTTTTTGTCAAAATTCTTCATCATATTTCATCGGAAGTCATGATCTCCCCTTCTGTGCGTTATGTTGTGCATGCAGGTAGTGAGTCAGCAAGCACATTGGGTTCAGTAGCAATCGCAATTTTTATTTTATTGCAACATACTTTATTTTTAAGTAACAGAGTCATCGTGAAGAGCTTTTAATGTCTTCTCGCAATAAACATTATACCTACGTTAAATCAACTTTAAAATCTTCTGAAGTTTTTTTTCACGTAAATTTCGAACTTGAAAGCAAAAATAACCGACGAGTTTGCTGCTTTAAAATCCCTTTCCGAGTTGAGCATGGTCTCTGCCCTTAAACCACTGGCTCAAAATGGCAAAGTCAACAGAATCCCTGAGGTACTTGCACATTGCAGGTGATAGAAGTTAACAACATTACCAAATTCGAGATAAAAACAAAGAAGTTTGCCACATCCCATTGCCTCCACATTTGGATGCTGGCTAAATGTCATCAAGGTAATTAAACCTTTGAATTTGCATAATCATATATCTACAAATCATCATTTCGTCTTAAGCGTCCAAAATAATTCAATATAGGTATGTTGCGTGCCAATTCAAAAGAAGAAACAGAGATCCTTTTTACAGAAAGACGACGAATTTTGAAACTTGTCAATGCACTGGAGAGGTTTATTTCTACCGCCCCAGAAACATCAGAAAAAAGTTAGCTGTTTTTTGGGACAATCAACGGTGATTTGCTCACCAGTCCTCTTAAGGGCCTTTGTAAAATCAGCGTTGTCTATTGGTCATCAGATTTTGGAAAATAAAAATGCAATGTGAGTTAAACCGGCATCCATTATATGTGTAAAAATGTTTACGTAATAATTAGAGATTATTTTTTGCCCGAAAACAGCGGAAAACGAAAAGGTGGTGGGGTTAAGAGTAAAGTCTTTGAACTGAAACAAGACAAAGAAGTACTCAAATTTGTTCCAATTTTAGAAAGTTTAGTTAAAAATCTGAATCCAATGTTTGAATCATTTGACACCGGATTTGCAAGCTGAGAAAGCAATCGTGGATACCCAGATGTCAAGAATTCCATCTTTAAGCATTATATTATTCCTCGGATGAAACATTTCAAACCTGATCCTAATTTGAAAATGTGTTTGCTGCTCTACTTGCTAAAAAAAATCTTGCTTAAAGATAACTTAAAATTGACACTTAAAACGGTACCCAAAATAAAATTATTGTTGTTATTGGAACAGGTCAAATATCCTCGGATTTATCTATGAGTTTTATTTTAATTGAATATTTTGACTATGTAAAAATATAGTTTCAGGGGAAACAATGATTGCAGAGGCGATGGCAACACAGCTTCAATGGAGATATATACGTGTCTCACAGGTTGAATTTGCTTGCTGAAAAACTTGCAGAAGCTGAAAGCTGCGTTCATTGCAGCTTGTAATGCTGCCCCCCCCCCGATTTTATATTTTGGTGACTAGTTGTTTTATATTTTTAATTAATTATGTAAACTATTGTTTAAGTAAATGAAGAAGAAGTTTAAGATGAAATGGAAGTTATGTTTCCGGATCGCTCAACTACCTGAAACGAAGACAAAAATGATGAAATATGACTCCTGCTTGTTTTATTAAATTCAAAAAAAAAGGACAATCTCCAAAATCTAACTCGGCAAGTTAGGGTCGTTGGTGCCACCAATTTGGCCGCATGGCAAGATCTAATTAATTTCCGTGCTATTAAATATTTAATAATAAATAATATTGAATATATTATTTCCATACTTTTACTCACAAATGCAGTTTTGTGATTCCAAATCCATTTTTAATTTATAACAGGAGAAGAATGGAATACTGGCTGCATATTCCATTGCCACATGGCGAGTCTAAAAAATTAATGGTTGAAAATGTTTTGGGTCCACATATTGCTAATGGGAGTTTCTCAGCTCTTGACTGAAAAACGTTTTCACTGCACACAACTGGGTAATGTGTTAGTTAAGGTTATGATCACTTTTCGTATTATTTGAGCGTTTTTTTACAACAATGCCAGTATATTTTTGTTAATTGTATTCTTCAGGAGACTATAACTTGTTATGCAGAGAGATTTCTGGACTTTAGAACGATATTTTGGAAACTGCATCACACTTCAGACCATTGCTACGTTAAAACCCAGGAGAAGGGAAATCTTTGGAAACAAGTCACAATACACTTTGCTCCCACTGCACCCTGAAGCCGTCAAAAAGACATAACATGATTCCAAAAGAAGATATCATTCTTCCAGATCTTTCCGTTGCTAAAGTAATTTGGTAAATTTTGATTATTAACACATCCCTATTACAAATTAATCAAAAGTTCTAATTGTACCACTTTTATTCTGCAGGAGCTCATTATAAATGCAGCAAAAACTAGACCACCCAGCTTGAATATTTATTACCCGGATGGACCAGTAGCTATGCGTGAAGAATTTGCAGCAATACCTAGTAATGCTGGAAAAACTACTGTTGACGTGTCAGAAGTTTTTGACTTAAAGCCTTTTGATTCGGTTGCGGCGTACAAAGATGGAAAAAGCTGCAAAAAGTTGCAAAAAGAAAGCGATGAAATTTCGTCTGAGTTGATTGTTCCTTGCCGAAAGATACCGACGGCCTCCCAAACTAAACCAGCAATTAGAGTGCATGTAACGCGGCCGCTTTCCCAATACCAGAGCAGCAAACTGCGGGTATCAGACGCCGCAAGAAGAAGAATATTGCTGGATAATTGGCTAACGACCATTTGTTTTTAAATAATTTGTAGGATTAGAGGAACTGCAATGGACGGTTGGCTCTTTCCTCAACCCTGTCCAAAAACTTCGTACAAATTCTCTTCCGCATGAGCATTAATACCGTCTGGTAGAACCGAAGGAGCAGCACTAGGAAAACCGTCCCCGGAAAGTTAAGCTAGACCATTTCCGAGCTCCCTCAGATGAAAGCCGGTAGTAAAGAAAGATGATACTTGTATTGCGGAATCATTTGTGTGACTCAATTCAGAAATGGCGTTGAAAATACCACTTCCAATACTTTGTCCTAATGCCAATACTACTCCAGTCTCTTAAGGAGTAAATAAAATGCAAGCCAGTTGTTTGCTGGAATTCAAAAAGTCATAACGTCGTTTTTATCAGTTCCATAAAGTTTATTAACAAATTGTTTAGATAATTTTTATCTATCTGACAAATTATACTTGCTTGTGCTACTTTATGGATTACAGTTTTCTTTTATCCAATTATAGGCTTACCAGTAGTTCAACTTTGGCTTCAAGCAGAAGCAATGCTAGAATTTTGACAGGATTTGAAAGCTCAATAATGAAGATTTTTCCCGACGGATCTTCAGTTGAGATTCTGGCGTCGTACGTCCGCATATGGCTAAATATTGTCAGATCCGCATCATGTCCGGTGAGATCGTGGTACACAGACTGCTTGAATTCAAGCCCAATAAAACTCTTCTAGGTTGGATGATTCCGGACACCAGGCAATGCACCCGCTCTCTTTGGTCCAAAATGTGGTCCGTAAAACCCGACCCCACGAATAGTGACAGGTTTATCAACCTTGAACCTATACACATAATTTAATTTATAAAGTTTAAATGTCAAGCAAATGTAAAACTAAAATTATAGGCTACTGAAAACTTAAAACTTTTTAACATTTTAAAATATGACGTACCTACCAGCAAAAAACGTGCCGCTGTAGTTTCGTGCTGTTATGGGTAAAGTTGACGGCTCACCTCGGTTAACAAGAAACATGCCTGCCATATTTTACTTGGTTGTCGAGTTATTCTAAAAACAGTTTACTGTTTTGCTTTAATTTAGTTTAATTACTTTTTGATAAATTTTCGTTCCAACTTGTTAGAAATATACAACAAAGAACTACAGTTTGCAAAAATGGGACTATTTGCTGATATGTGCTGAAACAAGCGATATCAATATAGCTCTGTGCCTGTTTTTGAGATCTTGATCTTGGGTTGCTAAAATGCATTTTGTATGGAAAAATAAAACAATTTGTCGTTCGAACAAGTGCTATGTAGATCTCATATCAAATATGTACAACAGCCATGCATCATTTGTTCTACTTACTCAACTTCCACTCAATTAAACGTGGAAAGATATTTGCAAACAAAAGTGAAAAGAACGAGGGAAAAAAGAAAGAATGATCACATGTTTGTAATTTTGTTGCTAAATGAGTTTTGCAGCATTTATTGTCAGTCAACAAGTTAACATATATCGAGTAAAATTATTTTTTTAATTGTTTATTCGAATAAATATTATTTTCATTGTATACGATTTCGTTCCTTGTAATAATTGTTGACAATAGACTGTTGTTTTTATGTCTAAATTATCTCATACATGTTGCATGCTTATGATCTTATGAAACGTGAAATAAAACAAGTAGATCAAGAGCAATAATTGCAAGTTCAGCGAACATGCTTGTCTATTTTTATTTCCTGTAACATCGTTGATGGGGTAATTGCAAGTAGGTTGGAAGGTTAAGGAAACCACTTTGTACTTGCGGGTCGTGCTTTTCAATTTTAGATGGCGAGATGCAAATCTTTGGTTCTATATATAGAATGTTTTTATCATAGTGCTTAATATGCAGTTTGATGTTTGTATATAAATTACTAGAACAAGATTACTGTTATATGGACATATTATGTATTGCCGTACACATGCATGTTAGATAATTTATTTAAAAATTCCGTTGGAATATATCACATTGGTATGTATTTTACTTGGAGCTTTGCATAGATAGTGAAGAATTGTGGAGTTGCCGTTTCTTTCGCATTCTATTACAATATTATATATAATACACCGCATGCATACACTATATAACATTCATCAAAATTATGTCAAATTACGTTGTTTTGCTTTGAAGCGTATTTCTGCATGTCGGCATATCAAGTCAATTATGAGTGCAAGTATTGCTGCAAAAATTTTGGAACAAAGTTAATATATAATATTATATATAAGCATTCATCATCAAAACTATAAACTGTAATATGCTTCTTTCATGTACCAGCATATAAAAGCATTGAAACTAGAAAAATAGTCAATAATCTTTTCATATTCATAGAAAGATAGAATTGCTAAAATAATGTCATCAAATCACATCTGTTTATATAGTGAACTTGTAGAGGAACAAAGAAAACAGAATAAATATCATTTAAAAAATGCATTTCAGGTAAAAAAGCGTCATCTATGAGCCATTAATGTGTTTTAGAGCAGATGTGTGACGGGTAGGCCCCGGCGGCGGCTGTCGCCGCCACCGGTTTCGCAGAACATGGCCTTTCAGCTCGCAGAACATTTGGAATATTCTGGACGCCTGGCGCCAGTGCCATGCCAAGTGAGTTTAACTACTGACTGACTGATGTGAGGTTTACGTGAACCTGATTAATGACCACCGATCTGATTAATTAAGTGATCCAATCCCTTCAACTGACAACAAGACATAATTAAAGTGTAAGCCCATTGTTTTTATATTAAGTCATAAGTGCTGCAGTGCTTGATTTCTAAAGAACAGTGAAGATAGTTTTACACGTATAACTGAATTTTAATCATTAATTAATAATTGATTAGATCGGAAATTCAAAGTGAAAGCCGAAAGCAGGATGGATATCCAATTTGGACAGCAACATCCGTTGGAAAATTCGTTGGTGAGTTGATATCGCGTAAAAATGCAATGAGGCGATACTTCTTAATTAATATTTCATTGTCAATTGTTGTTTTGTAGGAGTTGGATGGATTTTAGTTTGAGGTACCTATTTGAATATTAATTGTAGATAACAAGTTGATATTTATAGTGACCTTAAAGGTATCCTGATTATACTTATCTATTCTGTTTCAGGTGCTTAACCACATATTCCAGCGCTGTATCCTGAGTGACCTCAAGTCCTCCCGCCTCGTCTCACGAGTCTGGCGGGATTCTTCTCGGTTGGCATGGGGATCATCTACAGTTGTCAAAATTCATCCAGATGTGATGGGTAAAAGAAAGTCTGACTTTCAATTGTTTTCGAAGAAGTATGACCGTGGCCAGGGCCCTATCCAGATCACGGATGCACCTTTCATCAATTTCCATTTAAGGGTTGAAGGCTCCATCCGATTTTATTACTTCTGGGGCTCCTCCATGAAAGTCCTCAAACTGGATGCTGTGAAGTTCGCCTCTCGAAATGCCTTTGTAAGAACCATTTTTAACTATTGCCAAAGTCTGGAGAAGTTGACCGTGCTGGGAATAACTGGCTTCCCCGTAGGATACACTGGGATCATTAAAACGAAGCCACTGAAAACACGAAAGGTCATGGAAGAAGTTGAATGGGATGACATCCAGGAAAATAAGAACTTGAAGTCGATAACCGTTGACACTAATGAATTTGATTGGGAGGCTGATGACTGGACAGAGTTCCTAAGTCGACTTCCATCTCTCGATGTGAGTTAGTTATAATCGCATTAATTACGTTTCTTTATGATGATAACATAATATATATTAAAATTAATTTATTTTATTTACAATTTAACAGTCCATTAACATCTTATTGAATTCCGCAAAGTCTGCGCAATTCTTCCGGTCTGTGAAGGCCATTCGACACAACCACCCAAACAAGTTAAAATTTAAGCAGATCGACATTCGAAGACTTGAGGTTGTTTCTCCTGCAATTCTGCCAGTCCTGGATACCAATCTTCGTCTGGAACATTTAGACCTTAGGCGTTTCTTCTTGCGACAACTCGGCAATTCCTTATGGGGTATTCTCAATCAGAATTCATCCTCCCTCAAAACGGTTATCCTTGGGGGTGACTCCAATACCAATGTCTCCCGCGAAATCCAGCCTTCCAGTCTACTCAGTCTTCCAGAATTTGAAAATTTGCATCATGTCGCTATTCTTTATTTCTGGGGGCAAGAATATCAGTTGACGAAATTACTAAAGGTGGCGCCGAATCTGAGAAAGGTTGAATTTTGGAGTCCATCCGCCTAATATTTGGGAGTTGAGGACCTTCTTCAATGCAGGATGTCTAATTAACTTCCTGTACTGAGCTGGAACTGCTCGTCCCAGATTTAAAGATTGAGGACCTGAAGCACTTGATAAGCTGGATGCCGAACCTGAAGAAATTGAGGATTGGAGACATGAACAACGAAATGTTTTCCATGGTTTGCGAAGGCTGGTCCGACTTGGTGAAATTGGATAACATACTTTCCAAGGTGAGCGTTTCTGGAATTACTGGATTGGATGCTGAGGACGTGGCGAAGATTAATAGAACTGGTCAAAGGGACGTTTGGAGACCAATAACGTTTCGAAGGGCCAACGTTATGTGTCTAAAAGGTAAATTCCTTGCTCATATCAGTTTAGAATAAATTATTAACTAATTTTTTTATTAGAACTTATATAATTATTAGAACTTGAGACACTCAGTTTCCGTGCAGCTCCCTTGAGCCGAATCAAGCGTGACCTTGGCTATTGTGCTGTGGCATATGGAGTTGAGCTACTTCCCAAATTGAAGCACCTAAATATTCAAAACTTCCATGCATAATTTAATTTAACTGCCACATATAATGTGTGTGATGTGAATGTGATGTGAAATAATTAATGTGAATGATTCATCAGCAGTTAATATATTTACTTGTATTTTTATAATTAAA
>JAQFYG010001632.1:0-17942 GCA_034694325.1 Entomobrya corticalis | reverse complement strand
CTTTGGGGGGTCCGGCCCCCGGGATCTTTTGCCCCAGCGTTTCACTTTTTCAGAAATGTACGACTATCCTGTTTGGCCACATCGCTTCGTTTCTATAGTATATGACTGTAGACTTCTATCAAGAATCATTGGATGCTCCAAGAGAAATTTTCTTGAAAATGAATTCACTCAATAAAGCAAATCTCACATAAATAATACATTGATAAAATCCATTTGAATCGAAAAGTCGAACAACGCTAAAGTAAAAACATTGGAGACATTGGTGATTAGACGCACTTGAGATGCTGTTCACACTGAGTAATAAAAGCTCAAGAAAATCATTACCAAAAATTAAAGCTCCTGTCAGAAGAGCACGATTGGCTCACGAGGATGGCACAATGATAGAAAGGAAACCTCAAACGGCTCTCAAAAAAATTACCATAAATTTGGACGGGCTTTTTTCAACTTTAATGAAAGATGGAAATTGGTGTCTAGGTAAGTGAAGCAGTCATTTTATTAAAATTTATGGGAGTTGCAACTAACAGGCAAGAAATTGAGTGATTTTGCGATGCAGAAATTTCTTAGTAAATTATTATGAATGACATTTCTGTTGTAGATCATGAGAGCAAAGCCGAATCAAGAAATTTCCTTCATCAAACTCAGGTGAATGAAAAATTAAAAAAAGAAAATGAAACCTTAAAAAGGAGAAATGCGATTTTGCTTGACGTGGCGAAAACAACCACAGGAGAACTTCATGATATGGAAAAGGAACTTCGTAAACTTCGGCACATTGTAAAAAAATGCGCACCAAATGGATCGAAAAGACAATAGCACGAAATGGGATGCCGGATGCCATTAAATTGTGTTTGTACTTCTTTTGCCATTTGCCTTTTTCTTTAATATAAAAATATACAATTGAATAGAAAAGAAATAAGTATACCTATTGATAAAAGTCATATTTGTTATTATTAAATTTATTTTAATGTGTTCTCCACTAATCTTCTTAAAAGCTTATATGTCAGCGATGCAAACAAAAGTTCATGAAGCAATAAATAGCACAATTTATTTTTAACATTTTTATTGAAAAATAAGTTGAAATTAATTCAGAAAATATCAATAATATAATAGAAATAAGTTCATCCCGTTAGTTTTCTTTAGAATCTTGTGTTTTTGCAGTCGTTTTTTTAAATTTTCATGAAATATTACATGACACAACAGGCGACTGACGCGACACAAACTTCTTGGCATTTTGTATAATAGCGAAGTACGTATTTGATGACCTAAGAGACATCTTAAAGAACGACTATAAACAGTAGCAGTAGACTTCTTGATTTTGGTTTAGAAGAGACGTCTAAAAAGTCATTTCATTCTATCTTCATAGAGGGCAAACCACTACAACTTGCCAGCATTTGGCTTTGAGCATTTACTCAAAATCATAGCGTAAGGTAAGTTGTAATTGTAAGGCAGCTAGTCAAGCTCCGCTCCATTCTTTTGCGTGAAGTGGTTATTCGCTTTTGCTCTGAAATGCCTTTATTTAAAAATAATAAAATTCGACTACATTCTAATTCCATATATACATAACATAATTCCATAACTAAGAATTCTAAGATATATGTAGGTATTTATAAATATTTTATAGCACTAAAATACAGATCAGTGTTATTTTAACAGATGTATTCACAACTATCCAGTAGACAGTATTCCGTATTGAGAAATTGCTATAATTTTAAATATGTTGCGTATCTATCAACTATCAACTATATAAGGAGCAGATCACATATTCGACAAATAATTTTTTTTGTCATTATATTTACTGCGCAATGTAAATATGTAGCACTGTAATGATTTTTCATTTAAGATAATTGCATATATGATCCAAAATACAATTAACCATTAAGTATTATTAAAGTGTAATTTTAATAATCTAAATACTAAAATGAATGACGCCAGTGTTATTATGAAACCTCATATACAACTTAATATAAAATATCATATCACAAATTACAGTTATTATGCAATATAATCCTAATATCCGCATCCTTCCCACATACAAAGTATTTGGATCGTATTTTGTACATTGTCCTTATAATTCGTCTTATTTGTACGTGTGCGTGTGTGTAGTGTTTATATGAAAATCACAGGCCCTTCACAAAATACTTGTAAACACGACATTTTTTATCTTCACCTTTACCCATGACGTAATAAGACGTGAGATATCGCACACAACAAGGCACTAAATTATAATCAACTAAATGCAAAGGGGAAGAAATGGCCTACAGTCTACCTCACCTCCACCTCGCATTATTCTCATCATAGAGATCTTTATTCTTCATTTGCTCAAAGTTTAATGACTAAATTTCTGCCGATCGTGAACTTCAGCCCCTCTTGCAGTCCTACCTAACTCTATACAATATGGCCTTAAAGTAAGTAGGACGGACGCATATTGCCTTATGATAATGCAATTTTGTGTACAGTGAGCAACGTAGAACAGCGTATTTGTCATTATCCCTATTATGTCATTGAAATCTGGATGGACTTGAGAAGATTGAATATTTTTTGTTAATTTGTACAAAATCCACCCCTACGCTGCGCTCATCTTTCCGTAGGACGTAACCTATTGCATGATATTAACATACCATTAAATACTCCTTTCATAAAAATAAATATGGAATATATGCTTGTGGAATTTATGATTTTCCTAAGGATATTTAACCAAGATGCAAGGATGCACAACAAAAGCGAAAACAAAACGCAATAATAGCACAATTTTCCTTAAAATGTTAACAGCATGTGGACTCATATTATACTGGTAAGGTAAATGGATAGCAATAAACACCCCAATACTAGCAAATTTTTAAGCACACCGGAGTTGTCCTATTAACACCAACACAGCAATGGTGATTGGTCTCCAGTTGACTATGGGACGCCGCATCACGTAAACATTTCAGTTTTATTTTACACGAAAAGAACTTTAGATTTAAAATTACAGTTTCCATTTTTCCCCGATTGGTCCCACAATCCCCATTATCAGCCATTGTCAGGAGCTATGACTAAATTTTATGAGTAAAAGACATTATACACGTACTTTGTACAAAACACGGGAAGTACATTACTTGAGTTTTGCTTAAAATGGCGCCGCCAAATGTACCCGGCTTGCGCTCATTTCCAATTCCCAGTTTATCCAATATATTCAGACTGATAATAGAATTGCCTAATCCCTTTCCGAGCATAAACTCATTGGTGATCACAAACATACCGGTTGCAGTGCTGTTATTTGCAACTTATAGTTATTACATGGATTTTACAGCGAGTAGAATTGCCGATCTCTCCAACAATGGAATCGAAGACATTTATGATTTTGTGATAATTGGTGGCGGGAGCGCGGGTAACACGGAATTTTAATAAATATATAAATGGAAATGGCAGGGTTGTTCTGTTAAGTGAGATGAAATAACTTGATAACCATCACGCTTTAATGTGTTTGGGTGTGTAGGTGCTGTTGTAGCGAACCGGCTATCTGCAAAGTACAAAACACTTTTACTCGAAGCCGGCGGAAATCCACATCCTCTTAGCGCGTTTCCTACTACATCTTTGGTGACCCTCAATTTGCCATTAATTGACTGGGGATTCAAAACCGTTCCGCAACAAAATGCTTGCTTAGCACTGAAAGGAAATGTAGGTAAGCTCATATGGATTTATTTTTAATTGGAACTGACTCAATAGCGCTGGTGTCGACTGAAACGGATTTTATCCAATAACGGAGGGATTTTCTTTTGAAGTTTATATTCATTGAATGTTTTGAGAGTATTTGTAAGGATCCTGGTCGATGTCAGCGTTGTTGAGGTGGATCCTTTGAATTTCGGTTTAAAAAGCAGGAAAATTAAGAAGACTTTGGGTTCTTTCGTGTTGTGTGTAGATATCTCAATGGCCAAGAGGAATGGCATTAGGAGGAAGTAGCGTACAGAATATTATGATGTTTATGAGAGGTAATCCAAAGGATTTTGACACTTGGGCACAAAAGATTGGGAGTGATGAGTGGACTTATGAAAGGCTATTACCGTTCTTCAGGAGATTGGAGGA
The DNA here is from genome assembly GCA_034694325.1 of Entomobrya corticalis. Lineage (NCBI taxonomy): Eukaryota > Metazoa > Arthropoda > Collembola > Entomobryomorpha > Entomobryidae > Entomobrya > Entomobrya corticalis. Next base: position 13,883 of record JAQFYG010001632.1, on the reverse strand, counting down.
CTATGATGGTTACGGAAACGACTGTTAGTTTACCAAATTCAGGAAAAACATAATCCATAATAATATTATACTCATGAAATATTGTGGGCTTTGGCTTCTGTACACAAGCGTATAAATTGGACTTTTGATTTACGTGGCTCTATATATATAATATCTGATTGAACTGAATATTTTTTTAGCAAACGTTCATGGAAAATACGGTCCGTTGCACATTGAGAAACTGCGGTTTGCCCCAGGTCTGGAGTATTGGTTACAAGCTGGTAAAGAAATGGGATATGACGTTATCGATCCAAACGCTTACCAACGCGTCGGTAAAAACCGGTTCATTCTATCATTAATCTTGACTATGGCAAATTATCTGAGTAAATGTCATGCTTATTTCCGCATCTGGTGACATAATTGTGTTAAAGGCTTTGGAGGGATGGACGTTTCAATGAAGAAGGGTGCCAGATTTACTACTTACATGGGCTATTTGAGACCCATTTTGGATAGGAAAAATCTGACAATTTATCGCTACGCCAGAGTGCTTAAAGTAAGACATTTTAAGCGTTGTCCACGTTGTACGTGCTCAAGTAACAGGAGTCGATATTTAAGCTTTCTCTGCCATTTCAGATACATTTGGATGCTGGGAAACGAGCATATGGAGTTTCTTATTATAGGCATGGGCTTATGAAGTTTGCTCGAGCAACAAAAGAAATTATCTTGAGTGCAGGGGCCGTAATGAGTCCAACTATTTTATTAAATTCAGGTTAGAATAATACTGAAAAATATGGATGAACAATGATCATAACATCATAATAAAAATACATTCAGTCACAAATATTACTCTTTATTCTTAATATAGGTATTGGACCGGCCGAGCACTTGGAAGAAGTTGGGGTAACGTGAAACAGCTGCATTTCTTTCCCACTAATTACTAATCATAAAATTAAGGTTTTTTAAAGTCAAAAGAAATATAAGTGCATTTATAATATGCTTGACTTGACTTTTATAGGTTAAGCCGATAATTAACTTACCAGTGGGACAGGTAACGAACATTTTTGTCAAGTCAAGTTTTAAACATTTCAATCCAATACATAAAACGTTATCACACGCGCTGTGTTCTGCTTTATGTCTATGAATTTTTAGAATTTACAAGATCATATTTTTGCTGTCGTTGGACCAATTCTTTTAAATCAATCCGTTTCTTACATTCTGGACAGAGATACCAATTTGAAAACGGTTGTGGACTACTTTCAGAATGGCTCAGGTTAGTATCTTATTTTAATTTCCTACTCTGGTAAAAAGAAGTGCGATTATGTAAATAAGTTTATTAAATATTTTAAAAGGTCCGATAGTTTCCATTTCGGGTATTGCTGGCGCCGGATTTTTTCCAAGCTCTCTATCAAATAACAATTACCCCGACATCTATCTAAATCATGTAGGTGTTGGTGTGCACGCAACATTTGGAAAGGATTTGGATGAGCAGTTCAATTTCAAAAACCATACAATGGAACGTTTTTATGCTCCATACGTGGGTCGGGATGCGTTCTTTTTTGTGGTGAACTTGGGAAGGTGAAGTAACATGTCATGATGAACTACATACATACAATTTACTTTTGCCGAAACCTTTCATATCAGTATGCAAAAAGTGTATTTGCATACTATCAAAAATGTTTAGTGTTCACAAAATAATTCATTTTATATGTATTTAGAGTGCGGAGCATTGGAGAGATTAAGCTTAAAAGCATTAAAGGCAGGGATTTAAAATTTGAGTACCCAAGCATCAATCCCAAGTACCTCAGTGATCCGTATGGGTACGACGTTACGACCATGATTGACGGTTACTGCACTTAAAATCTATGCAATAGAAAAAAATATTTTGTTTTAAGTGTACAAACGTACATATCAGGAGTTTTAATGGGACTGACAAAAACTACTTTATGTTTTGTACGCAGGAATAAAAATGGGATTGAAGATATATGAAAACACAACCACCTTTGGCAAATTAGGAGCGCAACTTGTTCCCACAAAACTTCCTGGATGTGAGGCTCATGAGATACGAAGTGATGCCTACTGGGAATGCTACGTAAGGCACTATACGCTAACGGTGTATCATCCATGTTGTACAGCACGTGCAGGAAGAGTTAATGACCCACTTGCGGTGGTGGATCCTGAACTAAGGTACGCTTCCAACTAAACAAAACTGCTAGATAAATAAATTGTACACTGCTTACTTTCATTTGATGCTGTAAGTATTCGGTCATGATGAATTATCAAAAGTACCATTATGATTTTATGCAAAATGGAGATTTCCCTGAGATTAAATTGTTCTCATGTTTATGCTATTTTAGAGTGAAAGGAACAAAGAACCTGAGAGTCATTGATGCTTCTATCATGCCAAGTATTACAAATGCGAATCTCAACGCACCCACCATAATGATTGGAGAGAAAGGAAGTGATATTATTCTAAAATATTGGAATATCTGATCGTGACAAACGCTTAATAAGCTTAATTTATAATTTATTTAAAATGCTCATACTTTTAAAAGAGTACTTAAAAGTAAAATAAATATTTACATGAGTATAAAAGAAAAGATCGACTTTGGTACTTTTGTTTGTTTAAAAAAATAACTTATTTGTTGGTACTGTACTGACTAATTGGCATCTGGGTGCACATAGTAAAAAAACTATGTTAATAATCGTCTTCAAAAGAGGCGGAATCATCCGTATCATCATAAAGCTGTTCTTGAAGGTCTAATGGGAGATGTCCTCTGATTTGGTAACGTCTCTCTCCAATCTTTTTGTCCAAATCAAGCAGTTCCAGAAGCCAGTGTTGGTATCGGTTTTGGACAGAACATGTTTTTTCAACGACGGTTGGTCTAGAGCTTAACCCTTGGAGGCATCGACGGGTGCGCTTGTTGCGGAACATTCGACCACCGTTTGGGAGTTCAATAACTTCCCATATATTTGGCATGGCTATAGTAGATCCGTCTGGATAAAACGTGGTCACTTGATTCAGATATTCCATTCGAGATTCGAGACGATATCCGTCATGATTGTCATCCAAGCTTGGATCCCAGACAATTTGCCATTGCTGTTCTGCCCTGTTAAAGTAGGGCTGCGTTGTGACGGTACCTGTTAGTAATGGGGAAATTAAACAAAAATAAATAAAAACGGGTTTAAACATTCGTTTTTGACACATGTGTGCCCTATTTGAAGAAAACAAATTCTCAATAAACAAAACGAAAAATGCGCGTACAGATGATTATTTGAAAAAATATGTATCATAAAACACACTATTTTAGGTAAAAACATCTACATAAAACGTGGCCATTTGAGTTAAAAACACAGCATTTGTTCGAAAAGAAGGCTTTGTGCAACTAAATTCAAATATTCTTCCCGCTTATGTAGTAAAAATTAATTCTTGATTTATAGAATTGCTACTATTTAAAGAAATGAAGGAACTAAATCCCTACCGAATTTGATTGTTGTATGAATTTTGAGCAATTTAAATTAAAAATTAGGATTTTTTGTACAATTCGTTTAAACGTTTATTTTTGTTTATGTTAGAAAACGAACCAAAACGTTTTCATAAGCGAAACTAACCAGTCTTCAATCCCAGTATTCCTTGTTGGCTTGCAGTTAAGTATCTTCCGTTGCCTGCACTTCGAATTTTATATGGAGCCATTAGCTCCATAACTTTTAATGATTGAGCTTGATTAATAAGCTGAAGTAAAAATACACCAATGACACAAGCCACGGTCACACTACGTTTCGTGGAGATTTCCATGATTGATGCGGATAACTTTGACCATGCAAATCTAACTTTCGTAGTTCAAGAGCTGTCAGTTTCCCAAGGATGACTGTTTCAGATCTGCTTCCGTTTTCAAACTAAATAATGATGTAGTTTTATTTCATCGTATTTATATCAAATTAGAAGCTCGTGTTCGTGCCTCTACTGTGTCTACATTGCGACATTGCATAATACTCAATGTTATATTTTGAATTAAAATCATTAGCCCATAATTCTCCATTTGATTTGAATGCAATCATGACGCTTCCTCATCAATCAAAATCAAAACATAAGGAATAGGTCATTAACATTTAATTGAAGAAATTTTAAATTACCAGTTAAAATATTCATGTTATAGGCTATTCTTGACAAATCAATTCATGTACTTTTTGTATTATTTAGCGTTTTGCTGACAATTGAAATTCAATAGTACAATGCAAACAAAAATTAAAATTAACTGTAAAAAGCGATCATATCAAGGTAGCTAGTTATATTTTTCATAATATATGAAAATAATATATGATATTTGATAATAACTAAAGAAGAACAAATGAATTAATCTTTCTGGCTGCTTTACACAAATTACACATGAACATAAAATAGACAGATAGACAAACATTCATAAATCAATATACTGCTTTTAGCCAGAGTAATAAAAATGACTGATAATCATCAAAAGAATCAAACATATTATTCTTGATCATGATCACTCCTTTGTAAGAAAATTATTTGGTAGGAGACAGGGAACATTATCTGCTTGCTTTTGGTTCAAATTTTCAAATTTTCTTTCCTGAGTGTCAGACTTGCGGAAATGGAGTGGATGCACACTTATGTGATTGTTAAGGAGGAAGGAAGGAAGGACCCTAATCGTGTATATGCTCCTGCAGAACTAGATTTTATATGCATTTTCAGAGTAATTTTTTTCTAATTAATCTATTATACAACAATACTTATTATTTGCCTCAAAACAGGTTTTCCATTTTTCTTATTAGTACATCATTGCAGAAAACAATGTTACATGAGGCAATTTTTGTATAATGGTTTGCATTGTACAAGATAACACACCTGTCATGAGTCATAATACCTATAGAATATAGATTATACGCCTAGGTACTGTAAAGTTTATCTTGGTTGGCGGTGGTGCATGGTACATATTAGGGCGATGGGGATCCTGTCAAGAAAATGCAGCAGCGAAAGTTGAATGGAATGAATCGATAGTTATAGCAAAGCCAAAGCAATAAAACATTAAGTGCTCACTACCGCCATAAAGTTATCAGTCATTAGAGGCAATATCAATTTTAGTACGAATGAAAGGAAATTGCCTTAAAATATATACAATGATTTCAATCAAATAAAAATATGAATATATTTTGAATGTCAATATGGTGTTAATTCAGACCGTGGCAAAAAGGCAAGATAATCTATAGGTACGTATATTATAATGAATGCTTGCACGATAATTATAAGTACAAACCATTTATCGAAAATAGTTATCTTAATAATCATTGACAATCAAAATATAACCTATACACTGGCCATGAAGCACTTGTAAAGGGCACTGTCAAGTGAATATTTGTCGTGCGTTAGTTCGTCGAGTCAATAACTTACCTATAAAATTATTTGATGCTTTTAAGGGATATATAATTTCAAGTTGACATTGTAGTAATTGTGTTGTTTGTACTACCTTGATCGTGAAGCCTTTTTATTATTTGGAAATAATGATTGTGAGTAAACCTTATTATATAGACCAGATAACATGATAAATTTTCGTTTGTGCGTAATGATTGACAGTATCGAGTTTAAAATGAGCCTTCACATTTTATAATTATTTTCCTAGACACATTTTTTTCGCATCCACAGTTCAAGTATGCTGGGTTCCTTCAAGCCCGAACGATCTGACGGGTTTGCAAAATGTATAGTTGGCAATGACACCTGCATGTTACAGATATTTGACTGATTCAGAATTTTAAGCTTGTTCCACCCATGAAAGGAACCAATAATAAAATCTATTCATGGTGTTATTTCTAAATGCCAAAATATCATTAGTTGTGACTTTAATTTTCATCCAGAGTATTTTAAGGGCTTATATTTATGATGTGTAAAACTATCATGCACAATCAAAATGGCTTACCTAGATACGTACACAAGCATGCATATCGAAAGAAATCAAGACGGACACGTGAAGGCAATCACCATCACTAATACTTTGTGTGACCATCTCCATCTATTTTTATGATGTAATAGGACTGTCTTTTAAATTATACTACGCAATAAAACTTTATGCTACTTCACGTTTATAGGACTGCACGTATAACTACTTTATGTTGCCTCGTACTTGAGTTGCTTTGTGAACATTACCTACTACTACTACAGATTACGAAAGGACTTTCTAACTAACTCACTTCACCTCCTCTTCACATTCAACACTGGGAAAAGTTATATAATTTCATTTCCTGTCTTATAAAATATATACGTATTCCGTTTTTACCTTGTTTCCTTTCTTTCCTGAGAAATAAGCTTTTGATAAGATGATGTTATTTCAATTCACTGAAAAAAGTAATCTTGAAATCTCTTTCATAGCTCACCAAAGTAAAACTAAATCCTATTTTTGCAACGTATTTGGAAGAAATTAGCTTTGCTTTAGATTCGCAGCATCCTTTATCATCGTCATGAATGTCGAACTTCTTTTTAGTTGCCTTGTTCTCAAGAAGATGCAGGGCGCACGAAAGATATAAGTATAAGTAAATACATTTCTTGATTCAATACAAGCCAAGTACAAACGAAAGCTTTGTAATTTTCGCGTGCAATTCAATTTTGTTAGTAGTACTATTATAGTAAGAATTTCTTCTGTCGGAATAAAAATCCAAAGAAAAAATACATTGAAGAGTCTCCAAACAACTCCAGGATAGACTTTTACTAAAAGAGAGGGTTTATTCCAATAATATCTTGGCTAGAACTTTTGCTGCATGAATACTAGAATTTTGATGAATCGCTAGCACCAAACATTTATTATACATGCTTTCTTTGGGGAACTTGAGATAAAGTGATATAATACAAACGTTGACTAATCAAAGCAAATCTAGAAAAGGATGAAAACCAAAATACAAAAAATAATAATAATGTTGTCTATTGGTAAAGGACTACGGGGAATATAGAAATGAAATCTGCATTGCGTTTATAAAACAAACTATCTGTATTGATATTAACCAACATTTGCCCTCCGTGTGTAATGAAAATATAAATGAATGAAAAACAAACTCATAATGGATATTGCTATCATCTACTACAATGTATAAGTATCATTGGGAAAATAAGCTGTTGTATAATATGTGTATCCGTTTTATGTACGATTCGGGTTCCGCCAACAACTGTTCATCATTGAGACATGATACTAAGCACCAGCAGCAGCGGTAGCTGATGAGAACAAGTTTTTATTATTATATTTTATTCTTTTTTCTAGCCTCAAAATAAAAGGAAAAATATCTGATTCCACACAAAACGAAACATTTTGTATTCCGCTCGAAACACCAACAGCAATAAGCAGTGATGGAGGTGGAAGAAGAAAGTATAACACAAAATAGAAAGGTATAATAATAAGGAAAGCAAACACTCCTACATACACACAAACTCATCTTCTGTTTTCTGTCACAATCACACAAAATAGTCTCTCCAGACGCACAATACAACTCTATACTATAAAAGCTAAAGCCTAATACCATGTAATGCAGCATCTATCATGAAACCTTCAATTTCACTTATACTGCAAAAAACAAACCGGCACAAGATCTCTTCTTTCTCTCCTGTTTAGTCTTCCTTTCTCTGCAATTGGAGTTGTTTTGTGAAAGCAAAACAAAATCTCTTTTGTCAGCAGTGAGAGAGTACCCAGCCAACTCATACGATGCGAAAAACAAAGTATGTACTTACTACATAGTATTCTCTCAGAAAAAAGAGAAACTTTGCAGAAGTAAAAAAATAAAGAAAAAGAAAGAAAAAAAGTAGGATGTATGCAGCAGCAGCGCGGCATCACTCACAGAAAGCAATGTGTAATAATGAAATATCAGTAAAAGCAATTGCATTAACGCTGGTTGCGTTTCTCATTCCAACAGTTTGTTTAACTTTTTTATTTTTTTGGGGTACAAAAGAGAGTCAGAAGACAGGAAAAGTACTAGCTAATATCCAGTCACAGAAAATATACATTCTTGCCTTATTACGAGTAGAGGAATGAGGAATCCACATTCATGGATACCTAGAAAACAGATTTGTGCATTCTAAAAATGCTACTTTCCTCGTGTGTCTTTTGTTGTGAACGGAAGCGAGCAGACAATCCAAGAATACTTTTCTCATCTCCTCTCTCTCTCTTTTCCTCTCATCATGCATGTTTGCCTCCCCGTACTTTTTTCCACTGTAGTTGAGCCAGTGAAAAGACAGAGCTGACACGAAAGATAGTAAGTAGTAGTGGAAGCAAAGCCACCACCGCCGCACATAGAGACACCAAGCCGCTCTTGTTGCTAAAATGCTCACTAGTAAATCGCTAGCTAACTACGTGGATATACGCATTCTGCTTTCCAAACAGATAGTAATTCAGCAAGGAAAATAGTAGTACAACAAAGGAGTAAACTGTTCTGTGTGTGCATGTGTTAGCAGTCGAGTAAGAGATCCAGAGGAGCAGTCACAGAAGAAGAAAGCCAAAAAGATAGAGTCTTGCGTGAAGCCCGCAACAGAGAAAGTAGAGAAAAAATCGCGAGAGAGACTTTCCCGTTGTGAGAGTGCCTGTGTATGTGTGTTTTCTCGGGCATCCTTTCACTTTGTCCAAAACTGTTCATTTCACTTCTCGCTCTCTCTTTCTCTCTGAATATCCATATCTGCGGTTCCCCTCTCTCTCCCAGATCAGTATGCTTATGGCTTTTTGAGGTGAAACTTGACTTTCCCTTTCTCATAAGATTACTAGCACGAGCTCCAACGAAGAAGATATGCACACAGACACAAATAATAAGCACCTTTGCCAAGTTGATACTCTCTTTGAAAGTGTGTTTTATAGTGTCTACACATAAGAAATTATTACAGTTTACCTGTTCAGTGATGAGTATGCTTATTGGTTATTTTAAAAGCTGAGAAACTTTCCATTTTCGTAGAACGGTGCGGTGTGGCCTTTGTGTTTCCTTTGGTACTGGAATAGTAGTGAGCAAGAAACTTTTCATTTTTATTTGTTTGCCAAAAAAACGAGCAGTCATTTATCTGCTTGAATACTTGGCTTTGGCTTGAGGGGAGAGTTACCACCGTACATTAGGTGTGTTTGTGTGCTGCCGCTCATCTCGTTAAGTGTAAAAGATCGTCATTACAATCCACCAGCAATAAGGTATTTTTTTCACTTTTTCATTATGATATTTTCTATCCTGTGCTGATATAATGTATGGTAGTTAAAGAGAATAATACAACCAGAATACTTTGTACATTGTAATGCAGATGATAAATGAACATGGAATGAGGTCAGTAGTGAAATTAGTGGGCTCGCTACGATTTTAATTCCATTCCAAGAGAGAGAGACGTGTGTGTGTGGTTGTGGCATAGCACATAGCCCCACACACACAAGCATGCCTCATCTCATCCCACCCTTTTATTAATTTGCACATTTATTATAACAGCTATAGACAAAAAGGGTTTGGGTAGGTAAATGACCCCATAAGTCTATGTAAGAAATGAATCCAAATCCAACCCCAGGAAGTCCTGGATGATGATGATTGTGGAAACCCAAGGTAAAGCAAAGCAAGCAATGAAAGTAGTTTTTGGTGAGAGAAAGATAGTGACTCACTGGTTAAGTTCTAAATAGTTCCCACTCCTTTGAAATATTGGTGATTTAGCTTCACACAATAAGCACATTTTTTTCCTTTTATCAAAAGCGATTCAGTCCCATTCAGAGTCGCATAAATATACAACATCAAATATCATTTCTCTGGTTCTAACTAGGCGTCAAAAACCTTTCCATTCACAACTATAAATACCAAAGATTACGGAAATGTTTAAGGTACATAGTGCATAACATAAATATAGATAAAACATATAATCTATTATAATAGCAAATCATGCAGAAAGGAACTGTTCCGTAAAAGGAATCAAATCCTTGATTGCGCCACTACAATCAGAAAGAGCAGCATGAGCAGAAACAGGAAATATAGGAAGCATACTGTGTCCATTTTGGCATGTATTTAAACCCTCCTTTCTACCACGTCATCCGTGCACAATGCCTATACTCAAGAGGAGGCTGCTGCAATTATGTAGAAGTAACAGCACACTGCTTTTCGCTTTCTCCGTCCACAAAACGCACGGCATTCCAGCTAAATATGTGTGTATGTAGTTAAACTTTTTATCACCATTGCCATCATCATCAGTTGACAAAGAGCAACCAGGCCACGTAAACATCAGCTGCACTGTCATCAGCATCATCATAACCAATAACACCACTATTTGCAAGGACAATAGTGGAGAAAAGAAGGGTAGTAGTATATGGTGGTGATGATGGCAAGCAAAAAAGTACTTCACTGCGAGTTTAGTTTATGTACAATCCGAACTGTAAAGTACCAAAGATAAATAGATAATGATAAAATATGGAGTGGGAAGACCAGTAGACTTCATATCATTTATACCGGAGGAAAAAGACAGGACGCTGCTGCCGTTGTAAAGAGTAAAGGTCTTTTCTCCTCGATAGGATGCCAAACTAAATGACTATAACGACGACAGAGTTCTTGGTCTTATGAGAAGACCACTACTATTGCAAGTTTATAAAATAATATTGAAACAAAATAATAAGTCGTAACTATAAGTGTATAGGAATGCATATACACTGTTGTTGCTTGCCTTCCTTTGCTACTTCTGCAGTTGACATGAGTCTCATTATGGCAAAGATAAAGGGGACTCTGTAATCCTCTAATTAACTCAACTGTCAGCCGAGACTCTCCTTGTGTCATTTGTATCATCATCAGAGCGGCATCATCGCTCTGCTTCTCTGTTGGCATCATCAACATGCAGTATTATGTGGTGGTGGTGGTGGCTGTAGAAAGCAGCGTTCTCTAGTTTAGTTCATGTGGAAAAAGCAATGAAGAAAACTCTGAATCATGAACGTTCGATGTCGTCATTTTTATGACCGGCGATTTGGGGAGTTTTGTTTGTATGCGTGTATATAAAGCACACATTTGTTCATCTCATCACACACTCATTCCGCCATTGTGCCGTGGTGATCATCGTCTTCATTGCCATATCAAAATCATCATCGTTTAGTCTATTATCACCACCATTCTAATGTCGTTATTCTAGAAAATGAGGATTTCATCTTTTAGATATAAAGGTTATGTTTCAAACAAAGTTATAGCAGAGGGCACACTCTTTTGTTTGATTGACTCGTTCGATGTCGTTTCCACAAATCTGCGGGACGCCCCCTTACTTATTTATGGGATGGACAGTTTACTTTACTTCAAAGAAAATTTTGCTGTGCAATGCTTTAATGATTTCCATTTCAAAGACTATCGATATAAATTAACACGGTGAGTAAACACAATAGTCAGAGTTGCTTTATTTTTTGCAAGACAAAAAAGGATCTTTTTGAAAGAATGTTTATTAAACTATGACATGCGTTTGTTCGACATAGTAAAAGGTTATGCACGCACAACCCTTATAATTCCTTCATTGCATGTGCCTTTTATTTAAGAATGCATCACGGGTATTCCACCAGAGGGACTATTTGGACCCCAGAGTAATATTTTTGCAACTTGTATGAATTTTTTATTCAACATGGCAGTGGTGGCTGACCTAATATAGGTCTCCAAAGAGTATATTATGCCATTTCTCTTAAACAGCGAGCTGGAAGAAATAGGCTTAAGATAATATGAAAACGCTTTTTGTCAGACTCCGTGTGTGACGAATAGGATGTGTATGTCAGTTGTCGCATCTTCAAAACGCAGAGACGTCTAGTTTTGCTTACGCTGGTCGTGTGTGTCAAAAAGCTATTACTACATTTATCTGTTGTAGTTGAGTAAAGTGAAAGGTCGTTGAAAGTTGGAAGAGTTGCTCCATATTATACAAATGTCTGTCACAAAGTAACTCACTTTTTTGTTTTTTGTAACTTTCTTTTTTCTCTGTAATAATTATTTTTGCATAAGATAGGCACAGCACGTCTGCATGTACTTTTCACAAAAGTCTTCCTCTTCCGTTGTGTATTTAATCAACTCAGAGAAAAACCGACTCTTTGTACTTTGTATATCAACTGGAACCCCTTTGTTGGAGTTTACAAACATCATTACGTAGCTGCTCTACTTTTTTGTTTAACTGAGATGTCTAAAATCGCAATTTGTCACGAATCTCTCAATCACGGCTATGAAGTTAATGATGCAACATACACTCACTTCATATCAAAATTCTGAACTAAATTTAATGAAAAATTTCAGTCAGAGTAACTTTTAAACATACAGCTCTGTACTAAGAAAGAGCATATTTGAAAGTTAATGTTCAAAATTACTGAATATGTATATAAAACTAACCGCAACATACATATAAGCCAACTATATAAGTAAATCGAAGCTGAAGCACTATTACTAAACGTTATAATGCATGAATGGAATTTTCATAAAAACGTATCTGAAACTATTTGATAATTAAGAATGCAATATGAGAATGATATGATCATTATAAAGGTAGTAATTTGATATCATTTATTACGTAACTGCAACATACATGCACCTTTTAGGAGCAAGAGTGAAAGCAGTTGCTCCAATATAATCATACGCCCTTTCATCCACTTCACATACATGGGAAAACCCTTTGATGCAACAGCTCAAAATGTCAGCGTAAAAAGCAAGATCCCAAGATCCCTTCTTAAATTTGGAAATGACAGTTTCTTGAATGACTTGGAGTAGAGGAAATACTTTCTATTTCATCTTTATGTACTTCATGCCAATTCCACCTTTCTAGGTATTTCTCAGATCTACTTCCTTTCAAAAGGTTGCATTATCTGTACTACTTTTGGTATAAGCTAAAGTCTCAAGTCATGAATACTCACAGGAGTGGAGGAAAAAGTCATGCGGTTATGTAGCTCTTACATCTTGGAGAAATGCAACTGATGTGATGTAGTACAAAGTTGGACATCTGACTGTTGAAGGAGAAATATCAACATCAACATTTGGAAGATTTCCATTTTCGATACGAAATCCATTTGAATAATGGCTTCTAACGGATATCATTTTTATTCCGTTTGAGCAGCAATTCATTTTTTTATTGAAGCGGACGAATTTCTTTTATGCCTAAAAGGAAAAATATTGTATGTGCGGAGCATTTGAGCTTCACTTTGTATTGCTCGTTGCTCCTTTTATTATTTCACACCCCTTCTGTTAATATTATGAGCAGTCACACTGTAAAATCTTCATCAGAATCGTTTCAGTGAAGTCCCATTTTCTGCTCGTCAAACAATATTTGATGTAAGGCTGAATGAATAAACTTGATCAGTTGAATTTACATATAGAATCCCTTTCTCTCCACGATGAATTTTCTATTCCGTTTCATCATTGCTTACATACTAGTTAACGGTTATGTCAAATCAAATGTTTGCCAATCAATTTTGTTTAATATTATTTGCTTAAACAATCAAGTTCTTTAGTTCCCTTGTCTGATTAAATGCATAGGTATATTTTTAAGCACCATAATTTGAGCTGGCATATAAGTATAAGTATAATAAATTTTAGAATTATACGTTACACATACAGAAGTCGCTGTAACATTATTAGACATCTAAATACACTTATATTTTGAGATGTTGATTGGCAAACGTTTACACTTGTAATGAAGCTCTGTCATTCCTAAACACAATTTATGTTGTATATGATATTAATGCGTAAATACCAGGAAAATAGTGTTTTAGCATCAGATAAATGAATTACAAGTTACAGAAAGTAATAATAATATTGATTCTGCTGAGGTATATCGGTATATGTATTGGGTAATGTTGATTTAGTTTGTGCCAAATAGATGCAGCACATATCAGCCATAAGTTGTCCCATATTTTATATAAAAATCTACATCTTATCATCATATATTCAGCATCTCCACAGATGCTCCCGTATCAATG
>JAQFYG010001631.1:0-17947 GCA_034694325.1 Entomobrya corticalis | reverse complement strand
ATAACTGTTTTATTATTGACCCACCACCAATGATCTCTGTGATCTCTGCTCTACAAAGTCGCCATTTTGTTGCACATGAAGAAAATGCAAATGAGAAATTATTAAAATAAATAAATAAAACCCTTGAGACTAATATATTTTTTGAAGGTGCTCGTTGCATACTAAATAAGCTACTAATTGTGTTTTAGGTGCTTTTAATGGAGGATGCATGTCATTTCAGTACGCTACACTGTAATTCGTTTTCGTTGCAGTAAATCTGCCGATACTGCAACAACAAATATAAATTGTAGCACCGGCATATATCATGGTAGCTCTGATTATTTTCGAGAGCGTTCTTTCTTGTAATTTGCTCACGATGATTATTACTGAGCGACGAATAATTGCAAAAATTGAATGGTGACTTTGATTAGTGCAAAGAATTATTGGTGTGCAACCATATAATTCAGCGAACTAATTGAGAGGTTAGAAGGAACGAATGATCAGAGATCATGATGAACCATGAGCTTTTTCTTTAATCATTTTAATTTCAAGTGGAGTACTTCAGATTTAGATTTCTGCAAAATAGCCAGGTCACTTGCTAATAACAGCAATCATGACTGTTTGTATTTTTGCCAATATAGGAGGTAAAAATAATGCTGTTACATTGTAGTTGATAATCATCATCATGTCCTCCTCCTGTAGTCGTGCGTACTCTTTTCTAGTTGATCATTTTATATGAAAGAAAAGGTAAATACGTGTAATAAGTTTTCAAATACACCGTCACCTTTTCGACTTCTCATGTCTTTCAAACTGGTGGGGTGGTCTATAATCTGTCATCACATTGTTATCTGTGATTGTTTTGTATGCAGACACATTTTGGTGATGATTGCAATGTTTTTTTATATTATCGTTTTTAGGTTCTTTAATGATACGGAAATCGAACAGATTCGTCAAGTCAGATTATGGGATATAATCGTGAACAGTACAGACATCCAGCCTGATGATATTCAAAAGGATGTTTTCTTTTGGTTTGATGGCAACCCATGTGAACAACCAATGCAATTAAATGCTTCCGTTCTAGAACCATGCAGTTATCTTCAAGGATTCGATTATTTCGAGGTAAAAATATTTTAATGTTATTTCTATAAATTAAAAATGAATACAAATATTAAAAATATATTGCAATTTGCAATGCAATACTAAATATTTTAAATATATTCAACTCAGTTATTGTGTGAATAATAGTCAGGATAAAATGAATTATGGCACCTGAAAATTCGTAATTACCATTTGAAAAATATCTTTAGGGCAAAAGTTGGACCGAAGAAATGCCTTTCAAGTTTCCAGTTAAAAAATGTTTTGTAATTAACGGCATGATATGCTTTTTCTATGTAATTTATTTAATGTTTCTTTCCTATGCAATAATGATGGTTTTATCCTCATTAAAGACAAAAAATGCTCTAATCACAATCAACAGAAGGCAAGGGGCAAACCTGCTGTGGCAGTTTACTGCATTTTTTCGACAGTTTTAGAAGAATTGTGAGCTGTAGTAATAGTCTACAAAAAAGAGTAATTTATAAATCAAAACTTTGCATAAATGGACTTTTGCCTGAGGGCTTTTCTTCAGTCGCGGAACGGGTCTACGTTTTCTTTTTATAAAAAATGAATTACCCCTACCTGCCTGCATACCTAAATAGTTCAAATAGTTCAATAAAACGCAATAAATAATGGTTTTTAATGACTTTTTGTTAATTTTTATGAGCATAATGTAACAGATTATTATTACAATTTCTTGTCATCGTTTTAATCAATTTTTCAGCAGCTGCATAAGTGTATTGTAATGTTGTAATATTGATGTTAGATGTCCAACAAAGCAAGATGGACACAAAAACTCAGTCCAATTTAATTGTCGTAAATACATTTAAAATTTCAGTCACGTAGAGTTATTTAATGAGTTGCTTTTTGCAATAAAATTGGCTTCAAATTGTAACATGAATTAACTTTACTACTTATGTGTCGACAATAATTATAACAAAATGTGCATTTGTGAGTACATCAGACATCAAACCAGTACACGTATATGAAGTAACGTTTCTTATGAACTAATCGTTACATGAATTCGCTACAGTGTATATGTTATAACATCAATAATGAGTTTTTCTTTATTAAGGACATTTTTATCTAAATAATTATTCATCTTTCTAGGGAAGCGAAGTTGCTTACATATACATCTGCGTCTTCCTGTGCTTCGTACCAGTAATATGCGCTGGAATTGGATATGGACTCGTCAAACTTCAAAATAGCAGACGTCGTCGTCTCAGAATGAAGCACGAGGAAAACAACAATGGCAAGTCCGTTGACAAAATGATCGTTAAAGAATGGCTTCATCAAAATCACAAACGTTTGGTGAAAGTTAAATTTGGACCGGAGGAGGCCTTCTACACGGTTAACAGGAAAGGCGAGAAACTACGAACTGTCAATATACGAGGAACGGATACTCTTGTTATTGAAGTCACGCAAGATAACCGAAAGAAACCCATGATTCTTATCCGAGTTCCAAGAGACCACGATCTTGTATTGGAGTTTGATTCTATTCAGTCAAGAGCCAAATTTTTGGCGAAACTTGATGGCTTCTTGAGAAGCTTGAAAAAGAGTTTGGAATCTATTGCAACATACAGAGATCCCATGTTATCTAATGCTGAGACGAAAGAAAGGCGGCAAAAGCGCCTTGAACATTTTTTCAGAGAGGCTTACGCTCTCACTTTCGGTTTGAAACCAGGAGAAAAACGAAAGTTGGAAGATGTGAGCTCCGACGTGATTATGGTTATGCGGACATCCTTGTCTCAAGCTGAGTTTGCTGGAGCATTGGGAATGAAGTCGAATGATGTGTTTGTCAAGAAAATGTTTAATATTGTCGACAAGGATGGAGACGGCCGTATTTCTTTCCAGGAGTTTTTAGATACTGTTGTTCTCTTCTCCAAGGGAAAAACCGAGGACAAGCTGAGAATCGTTTTTGACATGTGTGACAACGATAAGAACGGTGTCATTGATAAAGCGGAATTTAGTGAGATGCTTAAGTCATTGGTGGACATTGCCAAAACGAACACCCTTTCCGGTGACGATGTTACAGAGCTTATCGATGGAATGTTTAAAAACGCTGGCATTGAAAACAAGGAATATCTTACATACGATGATTTCAAGCTGATGATGAAGGAATACAAAGGAGATTTCGTGGCTATTGGATTGGATTGTAAAGGAGCTAAGCAAAACTTTTTGGATACATCAACAAACGTTGCAAGGTAATATTCGAAAATTAAAAAGAAAAGTTAAATTAAAGAAATGCACACTGCTTGTTAATGAAACAATTTATTTAATGTTGGTTTTACTTTTTAGAATGACGAGTTTCCACATTGATGCAGTTCAGGACAAATACCGCTCCAAAATCCGGAAACACTGGGATTCTTTGACTACGTTTTTGGAAGAAAATCGCCAACACATATTCTATCTTTTTGTTTTTTACGTAATCACAATTGCATTATTTGTCGAGCGATTCATCCGTAAGAATACTCAAATATATAACCAAACATTTGTCATTGCTGATCTCACGTTACCCCCAATTCATTTTCTATCAATTTTCTTTTTGCTGTATTTAGATTATTCTTTCATGACGGAACATACGGATCTTCGCCATATCATGGGAGTAGGAATTGCTATCACCAGAGGTTCTGCCGCCTCTCTCAGTTTCTGCTACAGTCTTCTCCTCTTGACCATGTCCAGGAACTTATTAACAAAACTAAAGGAATTTCCCATTCAGCAATATATTCCACTGGACTCCCACATTCAATTCCATAAAATTGTTGCATGTACAGCCCTCTTCTTTTCTCTTCTCCATACAACTGGCCACATTGTCAACTTTTATCACGTTTCAACCCAGCCCATTGACCATCTCCGTTGTCTTACGAAGGAAATGTTGTTTCCCTCTGACTTCCGTCCAACCATTTCTTACTGGCTATTTGAAACGGTCACTGGAATCACTGGAGTCCTACTATTCACTATAATGACAATCATTTTCACATTTGCCCATCCAACTATTAGGAAGAATGCTTACAAGTTCTTTTTCTCTGCTCACAAACTATACGTTGTATTATACATTCTGTGCTTAATTCACGGATTGGCTAGACTTACTGGTGCCCCAAGATTTTGGATGTTCTTTATCGGACCCGGAATAGTTTACACATTGGATAAGGTGGTGTCCCTTAGAACCAAGTATATGGAACTGGATATTATCGAAACTGAGCTTCTTCCATCAGACGTTATTAAAGTCAAGTATTACAGACCACCAAACTTCAAATATCTTAGTGGTCAATGGGTCAGAGTAGCTTGCACATCCTTCCGTCCTCATGAGTTTCACTCGTTTACATTGACATCTGCCCCTCATGAAAACTTCTTGTCGTGCCATATTAAGGCTCAAGGTCCTTGGACATGGAAATTGAGAAATCATTTTGATCCTTGCAATTACAACCCAGAAGATGAAGCACCAAAAGTAAAAAACACCTACTTTTCTTTCTGTCGATCATTAGTTCAGGATCATTTATATTATTATTTTTTGTTAAATTCGTAGATAAGGCTAGAGGGTCCATTTGGAGGTGGAAATCAAGACTGGTACAAATTCGAAGTTGCTGTCATGGTCGGCGGTGGTATTGGAGTTACGCCGTATGCTTCCATCTTAAACGACTTGGTGTTTGGAACATCAACAAATCGTTATTCTGGCGTAGCTTGTAAAAAGGTAACATTATCTCATAGTTATTATAACATGATGTATAGCAAATAGTGTTAAAACATCATTAACTAAACTTATTTTTCTAATTGCTACATTGCTTTTTAATCAGGTATATTTCCTCTGGATTTGTCCATCTCATCGTCACTTCGAGTGGTTTATTGATGTATTGAGAGATGTCGAAAAGAAGGATGTCACAAATGTATTGGAGATCCATATATTTATTACTCAATTTTTCCATAAATTCGATTTAAGAACAACTATGCTGGTAAAATAAACTTCATATTTAATGTTCTCCTATTATTCAGGCTAACAAAATATAATTTAAGGATTCTAAAAATATGTATTTTCTTATTACTTTCCAGTATATTTGTGAAAATCATTTCCAACGACTTTCCAAGAAGAGTATGTTCACCGGGCTGAAAGCTATCAATCACTTTGGCAGGCCCGATATGACTTCTTTCCTCAAGTTTGTTCAAAAGAAGCACAGCTACGTGAGCAAAATCGGAGTTTTTAGTTGTGGTCCTAGACCACTCACGAAGAGCATTATGAGCTCATGTGAAGAAGTCAACAAAGGAAGAAAACTTCCGTATTTTATTCATCATTTCGAAAACTTTGGTTAACAAATTTGTTTGTCATCTTCCTTCATATCTTATCTTGTATGTTCTCTCATAAAAGTCATAATACAATTTCGTTTTGATTTAAGCAGTTTTTCATGAATTTGTTAAGATGTTTGTTGCAAAGGATTGTCAAAAGGGTTGTGTACTTGTATTCATTTATTACTACTACTCCATAAACATTATCTCCTGATTCCAGTACCTATATTATATCATTAATTTAACTTTAGAAAGGCTACTTCCACTTAAACACTTATAATACTTTTACTGTTGTATTTTTTAGTTTTAAATTATAAAATAATGTCGTTTTTTGAGAACAAAGTGTTTACTCACTTTCGAATGTAATCAAACTTTTTTATATTGTAATTACGCTTAGTCAAGCAATCGTAACAATGAATGTAGCAAAAGTTCCTGCTTGTGGACTATTGCGTAATTTGTGATAGCGAGCATTGTGTGCATCCGTGTAACAATATATTTTTAAAAGCATAGTATGCAATACTTACAAAAAGTGAAAGTGCTTTCGGAAAATAGCGTAAAATATCCTTGTTGTCCTTTAAAACATTTTAGATGTATGAAATAATCGAGCGAAGATCGGACTTTCATCATCCTTTGAATAATTTTTAACTTTTCCAGCGAAAGTACTGTATTATGATGGTCTTAATTCATTTCTGTTAACAATAAGCATTTTGAAAGACCTTTGCCACAATTAATTAGTTTATACTTTATACATCTATACTGAACTGAACTGAATTCGTATACATAAATACTTAGACATAAAGATATTTTTATTCTAGCAATCTAGGAATGTCAGAGATTTGTAAGAGTTATGCAGATGACGTTTGTGCCAACATGTTGATTACAACAATTTAACAAAACTACATTTTTCAGTTTTCTTCGTATGTTATTAGTTATGTTAAAAACGCGTTCGTTGTGTTGTTTATTCGAGAAAGGTTAAGTCGAAAAAAATATAATGTTATTATTAAAATTAAATAAAAAATAAAATCGAAAAATTTTCTTCAAAAGTTAAAATTTAAAATTTACGAATCATTATTTATTTAATTATTTTAAAAATTCATGAAACGCTGAAAGCAAGACATTTTAACATATTGCATTTCACTGCTTACCGAAACAGCATTGAAACATTTTATAAAAGAAGTATGAAATTGTTTATCATAATATATGTGTCCGAAATACTGAAAATCATTAAATCGTGTCTCAAATAAATAAAAAATTCACATTATTTTCATACAAAAACTGTAATAGTGCTTTAAAAACGTTAACTATATTCTTGATGGGTGGCTGAATTTAATAATCTTACAACTTAATGTTTAAAATACATGCAATCTGCTAGTGCTTTAAGATAACAGTATTTACATGAAAAGCACCTGTATGTTGTTTCTTTAGAATATAGTTCTCTCGATATCTCTTCTAAAATCAGTTATTTCAAATTAAATTCATTCACTTTTACAAATCTTTAGAAACATGGTCGAATCGGTAAACGGTGAAGCTTTTATTTAAACCAGATTAATATCTAATTGACGTCACTCTCATGTTTATATAGATTATTCTAAGGTACCTGTTATATTACTTTACTAAAAACTAGCAAAAGACTAGCAATATCTGGTAGACATCTCAAAATATACTTTTATATTAGAAATTTGACCTTTCAAACAATTTAATTTTGAGTTGTGTACTGCTGTGTATTTACCAAACTGAAAATTTTCTTCATATATGATATAATGCAAAGTCATAAATATTGAAAAACTCAATTGCATTAAATAATTGTTCAACTCAACATATGTCACTTACTCACTTTCATTTTCTCCCAAAATTACCATTTTCCGGTATTTAAATGGAATGGATTTATCCCCAAAGTAATCTCACCTCAAAAATACACAAATCAATCTGTGTGTTTCCACCAAAATCAAATGATAAATATTATGATTGCGATTGTGACCTAGCCTAGGACTGTTGCATTGAATGGAAAACAACGTGCAAATGCTAAAAGTGCCTTAATAAGAGTTCCTCCCTTTCCAACTTATAACTATACGTGTGCACCCCTCAAGTCAAGCTCCACATCATTATTTACTGGAGGCCGCGTTTTCGCACCTGTTTCCTTTGTCAAGACTCAAGAAGACTATTCAAGACCATAAAAGTGACATGTTCACTGCAATGTCTGCAATTAGCATTTACATTTGTATTTATTATCGTCATTCTCGACCGGCAGCCACTCTGACTAGTAGTGTTGTTGGTTGACTTCCAAAGTTAGTGGAGAGTGGAGACCTCTAATGATAAAGTATCATTTAAAAAGCATTAAGAGAATGAGTCTTCTCACAATACAATTTAAAACATTATTTTCATTAAAAAGATTCATATGAATTCACTCCGTGCTAAACAATTTTGAATGTTCTGTTTTTATATCCATTATCCATCCACCAACAATTAACCGCCTACCAGTGAATGTTGACCCCTTTCTTTTTCATGTCTTCAATAATGTCAAAATGCTTCATAAGCTTAAAAAAGAAAAAAAGTTAATGCTTATCGTGCGGAGGAGGTTGAATTAACTCTCCAACCAAACCATTGTGGAATACTGCATGCATAGCCTAACTGATGGGATATTTATTGTGATTCCTATTTTTTAATATCTGAAGCAAATCATTATAATGGATTATGAGATTGTTACAAAGAAGTTCATTCTATCCTGACACCTGCGTCACACAGCAAATCTAGTTTTATCTCCCATCATAAAGTCTATATTCTTGTATTTAATATTTACTACTACTACCATGCATCTCTTCATTTATATTGCCTGCATTTATCAATAAAATACTCCCAAACCGCAAATGAATGAAACTGAGCAAGAGAATATTATGTTTGCAGTTTGCATTTTGTTTTTTGTGTGTAGTCTGTTTCCTTTCGTTGGTGGTTCACACACAAACACATACACAAGGCAATCAAATCACATATAAAATCAGCAAAAGGCATTCATTTTTATTGAAAATTGAAACCTTCTCTTCAAAAGGGACTTCATACATTTTAATACAATCGCAATGAATAAGAGGTGCAAGTGCCTTCAAACTAAACACTACCATCAACGTGAAAAAAATGAGAGGTTATCTACTATCGTTTAACAATGAAAACACTCGTTGGCATTTAGTGTACTCTCCATTCATGACGCTGTTGACGCTTGATGCTTATTGCTGTTCGTTATTGTGACTGTCGAAACGGTGCATTTCGACGGAAAGGGTCTCTTTAAAGAAGCCCTATGAACAACAGTACCGAACCAAGGAGCCTCACCTGAACAAGCAGATAAGTAACATCGCGTATATTGTATATTTTCAGAATAAGCACCGCGTCGCCAATTTGGCTATTGTATTGCTTGCAAAAACCAACTCGTACCAGAGCTTTGTTGCATTGAATATTATAATGTATGCAATTGTTGAAGTAAGTACCTACTACGCAGTCTGCATGCATTCTGCATTTATTACGCTTCCATCTAGTCACTCAACAAAGATAAATGCTGAATGTGCAGATTACATATTATTGCTATTATGCATCGCGTCTCTTTTTTAACAATAACAAAACAATATCACAGTAATGCAGCACCTTAATAACAAGCCATTTATGTTATGCTATTGCTAGCTGATGCTGTAACAATAATAAAAAGTGTTACGTCTACGCACCAAACGCGCTTATCTTGACTTACCTTTATTCGAATTAAATGTACACAGTGCATAGCGTCAAATAGCGTCATGTAATATGTATTATCCTTCATATTTTTTCTATTCACATAATTCAGTCCTCCACTAAAGCCGCTTATTAGGAATGAATAGTATGTATACTTTTATACTATATAAAATTATGATGATGAATACTTTGTTATTGTTGTTATGTTTATGTTGGATTTTTAATGGTAAATGTGTCTGTGCGTCAACTCTCTGTTGATAACCAGAATAATATGGAGGAAAGGAGTAAACTCACTTTCAACCACAAACTCCTCGGGATCACATTCATACAATTTTTATGTGCAAACAAAGCTCTATATTTTTGCGTAGGCAGTGTGGAGTGAAGTAAAGTAGTTTAGCGGTGGCCGCTATACTAAAATAACAGTTAATCCTCTCGCTTTGAACTCATCAAAACATTTGATTCAAAAGTAACATTTTATAGTGTAATACGAACAAGGTAATTCAATTTGTTGTAATTAGTGAATAACAAGAAATTAAAAAGAAGTAAATTACAATGTCCAAAGAAGAATTGGCATATCAAAAGGCTACCTAAAATAATGTGAACAATGACGATACAATAAACTCTGGATACAATGTTGGTGGTCTTTTATAAGGTTTATTATGTACTCAAGTGTTTTTAATAATATAAAGGTTTTGTTTTCTATTTTAACAAAGATGTTTTAATGCATTTGACACCAACACCACAATTATTGCCATTGTTTGTACACAAGAACCTTTAACGGTTGACTTGTGTGTAGAACACGTTTTCAAGTTTTAAAAAGTGTAATAAAAACTGACAATCAGAACGGAAATAAAAAATTTTAATTTGTATGAACGAACGTCTGAAAATTTGTGCTGCTGATGTTTTTCTGTCAACATGCCAATCACGGTGGTGCACAGTGTGACGACCTTCGTAGCATAAGTATGGGCATTGTTTTTTGTGCTGTTCCTCAGATTTATGAATGAGCGTTTTCATAAATTGCTGAAACGCTGAATGGAAGTCCAAGTGCGAAAAGGAAAAGACAAAGACCAGACAAAAGTGTAATTTAAACTTTGAAAAGCTGACATTGCACATTGTTATGTGTGGGTTAAAGCACACTGCTCTCCTCTTAACACGTTTTTCGTATAAAGTATAAGAATAGCAGATTATGCAATCTTGTCAGGTTTAAGAACAGAATTACCCACATTTGTCTTTGTTTTCAGTCAGTTTCAGACAGGTTTCAAGAGTGATGGGATGGAATGTAACAGCCTTTGAAGGTCGTTCATTCCCACTGGTTTATTTATTTATTTACTAACTTTTTAGTTTGTATTAATTGGCGAATTACATACATGTTCTAAGCATAAACTGTTTGAAAATTGGTGATGTGATCGCAAACAATTCGCTTTAAACTGAAATTTGAAAAAAAGAAAAACGATCTTCTTAAATTAGACGTATCTATTGAAAAAGTGACAGTTTTTAACAATATCTTGATTATTGCATTGGCATAAATTCGTTTCGTGTGAGAGTGAATAGCTGTGTTCCACTGAGTATTTCAAGAGTGAATTTCTTCTGAAAGGCTAAACTTCAATGTTCATTTAACATATCGTGATTGTATACAATACACTGAACAAAATTTAATAGAATTGCGGTTGAGATGAATCTCCTTCATGTGTAAAGAATAGACTACGTGATGTAGTTAAAAAGTTAATAAGCCTTAAACTTCATACTCTGCATCCATAATTAGTACATTATTATTTTATCTTATGCAATAACTTTTTTACCGATCAATTACTAAAGTTTCCTTGTTATCTTGTGATTACTCCATTTTGTAACAATAATTAACATTCATATTGGCACGTGCTATATTAGTTTTTCATAAAAAGTATTCGTTCATTGTTATGCAAAATTATAATCACATTCAATTCTGAAGAACACAAAAAGTAATGAATAATAGTGCCACTTCTTGTTGGATGGAACCTTCAAAGGGTCATATAAATCCCGTGGTATCACTGCCACCGCTCATGGATAATCCTAATTGGGAATGAATATAATGAACTCCATGCCTCATCATAATAAGGTAAGCACACACGCACTTCATTATTCATGCTTCTCCAATCTACATTTCAATTTATTGATCAATGTAATCAATGCTGTTATTAACGAAAAAAGTATATATTTTTACATTTACAACTATGTTATTGTAAAAAATGATTATATAATCATAATTGCAATGCTCGCTAGACGGACATGACGTGACAGGTGTTATACAACTTCTACTATGATTATTAGATGACATATTAAATAGGTAAATACATTCGTCGAAGAGAAGAAGGTGTACCACTCTGATTGTTTGTCTTTTTCCTACTCATTCGTTGCCATCATCATCAAGGAAGGGAAGGAGTTGTCAGTCAGAAAAGTCCTCCTAATAACACGAGACCTTAAAAAAATTTGCCATGTTTTTTGACAAAAAGGGTCCCAGGGATTCTGTATGCAAATTAAGCATTTGCAATTTTTTTGCGAGCGTTTAAGAGAGAAGGAACTGAGCGCGATGCCGATTTTCGTTCATGTTTATTACGTCGCATTTAAACACGCAATTGACAACAAGCCACCTCCTTCTTCACCACTACCAGAATAACACTCATTCAACCGTCGCGTTTCATTTTACAGTAAATTTTGGCAAAACTGCTGCATGAACGTCTAAAATGCTTTGCTTAAACCTTATATTTTATGTATAATAATGAAAATATATTTTTGCACTACAACTACATACTAGTTTGATTACCTATTAACTATTAATAAGACTACTGTCCCACCACAACCAAAAACAGCAACATGTCGTGTTTTTGTGTGTGAGACTTTTTTGTTCGTTAATGTCAGAAGGACTGAAGGAGCAGTAATTTTCTAGGCACAGAAGGACAGGCCAGTTCTACCCTTTTAGAACTAGTTCCTCCTTGAATTTGCTTTCGCACCAAAAATCTTTGCATTTTATGCAGAATTGTAGCAGTATGAGCAAATAATAGCACACGACATGCAATGCAACAAAATGAATAATAATCTATTTAAGTGAATGTCATTTTATAGTAGAGTAAAAAATTATTTTTAAGTATGTAGAGTAGGGTGTCTGCATGCAGTTTTTTTTGCTTTTGTTATTATCACCACAAACCGCCACCAACCACCACCACCACCTCCAAAACTTTGACAAGAAATGCAACGTTGATGATGACGATGGTCGTAAAATTAAGGTGATATAATGTAACGTACGTGGAGACAACAACGCGCCTACCCAGTAGAACAAATCTGGTGAAGCGAAGTGAACAAGTACCATTCATTTATTTTTATGTTTGTATTTATTTGATAGTTTAGAGCTGCAAGTTTCAAGCTACCAAAAATATAATGATAAGATCGCGTCATGATGAGAGTTGATATTCTTTTGTTAGACAGGCACTGAACTAAATTTTGTGGAAGGATATCAACCATTAAAATTGGAGGATATATTATTTTTATAATTTTGCAGGACTCACGGTGCTTATTGGTATTCATAAAGGTGGTGAGCAAAATACAGGAGGTCTCTTTAAAGCTCTGAAACTTTTGAAGTTATATATGTAATAACGTAATAGCTAATAATAATAAAAAGAATAGCAACTACGGAGAGACAAACAATACCAACACCTACTTACTTACAAACTAAAATATCACTGGCACTTTGTGAATAAATTGAAAGTGTTTTTTTCTGACAGCAAGTAAAGCTGTCAATAATCATTAATGTGGGATAAGCGAAAAATTAGTTTACTTGTTTCTGTTTGAGAGAATGTCAAATAAAATCAAAAGCACGAATGAACCTTAAGTTTTTATAAGTTAAAATAATATCTCGTTTTACTGTCCAATCACTCATCGTCAATGATTTTGATACTGCAGTTGCAGGGCTATTTGGTGAACACAATTTAAGTAGCCAAGATCCAACTTCAAACGATTAAATTTTTTTATTACAGAGAAGCCTACAAAAAAGTGTATCATCTATCGTCACATAATCTCTGATAACATCAATCAGTTCACCAGAATGTTTAATGGGGACAAAGCGCACAAGAAGAGTTACCCCGACTATTGGCAATTGCTTTTGCCACTTGGACTTTTGAAAGCTACTTGCTTGATACTTTTACAACTTACAACTAACCGCAATAAACAAGTATTTCCCGACTCATTGATTGATGTTTGTTTCGGGATGACAATAAATAAACTTCTAATTTGAAAAGGTTTTCATTGTTTGAATGCAATGTTGTGAATATTGAAGACACACAATAACACATAATTGTTGCGTCATATTTGCCAAAACTGAAGTGTGCATCTCAAAATAGATGCACTTTGGATTGAACAATAGTTTGTCACACTGCTGCTAGGATTGCTATCAATAAAGCATTGCAAACATTAATATTTTCATTCTCCATTCAAAATCAAAATAATTTTTTAAAGAGCACTAATTTCAACTTACTGCAACTGCAAGTCAAAGGGCCAATATTCCCGTATGAATGGACATGACATGGACAACAACAAAAGATGTCATCAATTTCATCTCATTTGTATGGGAAACATGAATAAAAAAATTACTTCTGTAAAAAGGGCAGCGGAGGGAGAGGTGGTTACTATTAATATTAACCACATAAGATAAAATGCATATATGTCAAAATATATGGACAATCAATCTACACTTTAAAATTTCAATTCGATATGCAAATATAATATGCCGTTGTGTGCAATGATTGTTGACATTATATTGCTTTGTACAATATGCAGTTTTAATATTAGTTCATGGATGCGTTCGGTTCGATAATGATTGCAAAACATATGCATGTTTTGAATTGACAACTGATGATGTAGTAATCATATTCATTACTTTCTATCACACTCATCCTGTTGTAAATAAAAATGAATTACATTATCCCTGCTACTGCTAAACTGTTGTGGTCACAATGTCTTGTCAGTGACAATAACTCAAATCCTTTAGCAAGATTGCAATAAAAATAACGAAGATTAGACAAAAGATATTAAATATTTACAAGTCTTGTCATCATAAATGAAATTTAAATCGAAAAAGTCTTGTTTGCTTTTTTGAATGTATGGTTAAAATTTGAATGTAGATGCATGTGTCTAATTCAAACAATTTTAAAATGATTCAAATTTAAAGATTGACAAAATGACCAGAGGCCACCAACATCGTGATACGAGTCTGAAATATTGATGAGTAAATGTTTACATATGAGCCTTTATAGTAGTGATAACGGCTCCTCACTCCACACCCTTTGAAGCCATTATATTGGAACGATTACATACTTCCTTGCGTTTAATGTACTCATGCTCAGTTAATAATAATAAAATCTCATTCTGTCAGCTACCAAATTACTCGCACTCACTTGCAATATTAAGCTCGAACAATTTTAATTAACGATTAAAAATTTCAACTCAACAGGGTTAACCAATCAAGCAGATTTCAATATTTAGTAAATGGGTATACAAAGAAGCAAGAAGCCACACATAATCTAGCTATAATTAACTACAGAGCACAGATGCACACTTGCGCATTTGAGTGTATTTATTTGTGCCGCAAGATTCCCTATTTTTGATTCTGCACGCGTTCAGAAAAAAACGGTCTGTGCTAATTTGTTCTATTTATTACATAAGTTAATTTACAAACTCACATATCCACTAAAATAGACATGATCGCTGGGAATATTGCTTTTTCGACTGGCTGCAGAACATATTTGTCAAATGCTATTATTGCTTACTCCCTTGAATCTTGCTTAAGAAGTTGTTGTATCGATCACGTAGGTATTACCTAACTACCTAAATATGATTGTATAATATTTTCATTTTCCACGTCCCAAACTTTAAGTAAAATATGCAAAATATTTATAAGTTTTTCTAAAAAATCTTGTGTTGTAAAAATATTATTAAGAGGGAAATAATTAATATTTATTAATAGGCAGTTTCATGATAATATTTTAGAAATATTGCTAAACTTAAATTATTGCCTTATTACCAACGGAATTTTGAAAACATCCAGAAAATAGCAGAAAAATGCAGCAATAAATTATAACCAGTAATTTATTATATACAATTTGCTTTTATTCAATCAAGCTAATTGTAAGTATAAGCTACGCCAACAGAATAACGAGTCACGTTAACGATCAAATTGTGCCGAAGAAACCAGGCTCTTTTAAATCTATATCCAACTCCTCTATAAATGCGTCAAAGGTGCTATCGAAAATTAACAAACCTTGCTTATATAACAGATAATAAGTGTTTTGGCCCACTGGCTGTAGTAATGCCCAATTGCCCATGAATGATGATGCGTGCATGATGCATAATCTAAAACTGACAGCATACACCAATGATCTCTTGTGATAGTGTTTGTAAAGATGCGTTAGTTTATAACGTAACATAATGATTAAAATAGTGCCTTTTCTACTACAATGATTCATTTGCACTACGAAAAGCTCCTCCCTTCTCATTACTATAATTTTGATTTTACCACATAAAATAAAAATCTCGTTAGGACAATTTAAAATTGACAATCAATAACGCTTGGGTAGAGGCAAAAAAGAAAAAGGGCAAAGGCCATTTTAAAAATAAAATAAAATTTAACTGGGTTCACTGTGTGGGTAGATGACACAATGATCATCATCACATCTTGCAAAAAGGTATATTTTAAAACAAACTCTTATGAATGCTTTCAAATCTAAGATATTTAAAAGTGTAATGTTTTTGTATATTGAAATAGGTTATTGGGAATGTGTATAAGTATGTACTTAACTGTGCAGTTTGTACATATGTATTTAACAGCATGAATGGAACAATGTAGCAAGTTTTTTACTTGTCATTGATGATTATAAATTATGATGCTAACACGAGATAGCATTTACCACGGAAGAGGAACTTTATGGGGGATACTACAAACAACGCGAGCAACCAAAAAACTCAAAACAGATTGGATTTACCAGTAAATATGAAATAATTTCAATGAATGAGTGAAAATTAAGATCCTGTTGGTTTATTGGTTAAAAGTAATAGGCTGTTTGACTTATTTGTTTTTTATGCTGAAATGGGTAATGCTATAAGGATTAGATCATCGTCTAATAATCATAAAAACATTTAGCTCTTTTGTATTGCTTTACTATTTACTTCATTCATTGAAAATATATAAATACATAATATCTAATAAACTACATACTTTTTAACCACGACATCAAGAAGCATAATGAATTCAAACAAGGTGCAGAGTGCAGGCAAACATGAACAAACTCAGCGTGGAGTCCAATGTCCAAAGTATTAGCTTGTTTTTAGCTCGTATATGTATCTAACACTCTTCTATTGTTGCATGTAGGTATTCATTGTTAAATGACAAAAGAAGCTAAGAATTATCGATGATGATGGGACAAGACAGGAGAGAGTTTTTTGTTTTGCTTCTTTGCAATTTACCTTTTGACTTCTTTCTCACCTATCGATTGTAAAACATTTTTGTATCTATTTCTGTACCGATTGTATTTACCTTACAACTCACCGTCAGCCAATATTCGATTTGATTACCGTCATGTCGTAAACAAAGTCAACTACGAAGCAATATGAATGAATTACATTGCATGCTTGCTTTAAGGCATTTACGTTAACTTTTTGTGACTCTTGTGACATGACATGAGTAGACTAAACACAAACATCGGTGAATTATACGTCTAGAATAAATGAATGTTTGTGTTTTGAATTTTTTAATATGCTCATTACACTTTAAGAAGCATTCCTTTCAAGCAGGGATTGTTGTAGATTGTGGTGATTGTTTGTATTTATGGAGTAGGTGAACCTAAAAAGTAAACATTACGCTTCCCTTTTACTAATCCTATTGTTTTACGATGAGATTAGAGTTTTTGGCTTTTCTAGGAAGATGACCACTTGTGGTGGCGGTGGTAATCCCAAACACGAGTGATTGTGCGGTGAAGAACGGTACCACTTTATTTTTAAAAGTCTACATGATATAATATCAAATCCCAAAGGACTTGATAATGATAGGCATGAAATTAACTATGTGGACATGTCCCCATAATGTAACTGACATAGATAAAGCTGTGGTGCATGCAAAGCAAAGCATTACCTCTTGCTGCCTAAATTTTAATATATGCACATAATAATATTTAAATGATGCCCACGTCAAAGTGAAGAGTCGTATTAGTAATCATAGCAGAAATCAAAAAAGCAGGTACTAAAACTACTAATATGATACATCGTAAATACATCGGACCATGCTTAAATGGTATAATAGTGATAAATGACCATGCCAAGTGATTATGTAATATTGCATTTTAAATATCAATCTTACTTCAAGTCTTTTTCAAGTCTCATCTCATCTTTCAGCTGCAGAGTAAAAACAATGAATTTTCTTCTCTCTTAAGTCTTCCCGTAAGACAACGCGAGACATCTTAATTACAAATTATCATCAATAATGACAGGAGTGGACTTATGTAAGCTGTAAGTGCATTTAATTCTATAATATGCTTGTTCGAAAACATATAATACTATTGTGTAATCGATCGGAAAGACATAGAGAAATGTCACATGGTCTACGATGACGATGAGAGGTGATAATCAATGCGCCTTCAGTTTGCGACTTAGTCCCGTAAATGCAAAAAAAGAAGCCTCCTCTCAATTTTCATCTACTCAAGATCCATATTTGGTCAAGATACTACTGGTGTGATTTGGAGTGGAAAAGGGAGATAGTTAATTTATTCAAATGAATAAATGGCGATGTCTGCTGGTCTTATGCTCTGTCGCGGCGCTGTTGTTTTTTAGTCCGTAGCATCAATCTCACTACATCTCAAATCGTATTCAA
>JAQFYG010001630.1:0-17950 GCA_034694325.1 Entomobrya corticalis | reverse complement strand
TATTGAAACGCGAACTAAGAACTTGAAATTTACAAAAGCAGACATGTACAATTTATATTTATTATTTATAGTAAATTAAGTACAACTAATTATTTGTTGAATGTTATGACGGGTGAATATTTTAAGCTGTTTGTTTTTCATACATGCCGATAAGAGGATTTTAGCACGCTAGATGTGCATGTGAGAGTGTAGTTCTAAAAATAATTATAGTTACTGTACCCTTTATACTTGCTTGATATGCAACTGCAAAAGAAGCACCTTGCGCTTTACTGGAATAGTCTTCCAAGCTGAGCCAAAAAGTATGGTGAAAGTTGAGCAAGCCATAAAAGAAAGTTCTTGTGGGCAAAACTTGCCAAGCCTTTTGTCATTAGAAGTTTATTGAAATTGCAGTGTTTAACTAATAGCAAGAATGCTAATAAATTGCAATATATATCAACGAAAAAACGATGTTTAAAATATGACAATTTTAGCAAGAAAATTTGTAAAGTTCATGACTATCAGAATATTAATGTTAATAAAATATAATGCGACACAGCGTAGAAATACAGCACACTGATAAAATACACGTATGAAATGTACTATGTACTTACTCAATATATGATCATCAGTACAGTTTTTAAACGATATCACTATGTCAGAAGGTGAATTCCCAACAAAATATGTATACAATATTTCCGCATAATGAATACTATAAGTGTTTAAGTCAATGTCAAAATCCTTTTAATATTATTATCCTTAGTTCAGATATATTGTAACTATTCATCATTCAATATCGTTTGTAAGTGAATCTTTTACTTCCTTGTATGGTAAGCATATACTATCATACAGTAAGTATTCTCATGAAAAAGAATTTACGACATGCCATGCGTATTTCATGTGTTTTTGAATTTATATCGAATAGAAAAAGTGCAAAACAGTACTAGTCGATTTTTTGTTTCCTCGAGACTTTCTCTACTCAACAAACTTTAAAAGCCTCTTCTTTCTCTCCCTCTCTTTCTTTCTCCATATTATGCATTTTCCTTTTGATAATATTTTTTCTATCTAGAATGTGAAACAAGTATTGCATGTTTGAGAGCATTTATGCGTACAATTTTACATATTATTATTTTTACATGGCTCAGATGCCATTCTTGTTCTATTTTAGAACAGCAGCAACTACTTTCCAAAATGATGTGGTGTTGTTGTATTTAAAGACATGCGACAGTCACTTTTTAGCTTATCACATTTGCCATAAGAACATTTTCTCTCTCTCTCCTTTACCAACTTTCAACCCTGTGGTTGCACTGTTTTCGTCGTCGCCTTCAACAAAGAACCGGCTTCACTCTCTCTGGATGTTGTTCTAAGAAGCGTTATTAGCGTTTCACACGATCTTTGTGTGTGATACTCGCAGCAGTCACAGCTTTTCCTTGCTTCTACATAAATAATACTATTTTCATACATGAAACTAAATAATATTATCATCTATTATACTAATGCATTTATAACCCTCTCACTTCCTATTTATTTTTTGTCTGAAAAATTGTCAAGTACTTCTTTAACGCCTTCAAATGCGCATTAATCGCAATACGAAAAACCTTTAAAGGAAAAATATTTTAAACGAAAAATAAGTACATAAACTGTAAATGCAATTTTGAACTGCAAAATTTTGTCTCTGTAAAAATATTGAAAGCTGGATTAATCTATATCAAAGAGGTATAGTATAGCATCAAAAAAATTCATACTGTTTAAGTGTATCATATTTTTACTTGCGTGTTTTGCATTTTCTCTCTGAACCCAACATCTTTCACCAAAAACTTGACTCAACATATGACTAACATTCTGATGATGATTCTACGCAAGCATAAAATAAAACAATTTCAACATTTAATTTTCCTGAAACATGACAGCATTATCATCTAATTCATTTTTTTCATGTTGATGTTGCTGTTTTTCCGAATCAAGAGAGTACTCAGTCAAAAGAATGTCAAGGGAAAGCGAAAATTGAAAAGGCAGACAAGCTTTTTAAATGCTTGATGATATGATATATTTGTGTATCTTAGAAAAAAATGTACGACAATACATAATACTCCGTTTCCCTATTACTCAAAAGAACACTATATATTTTTGCGATTTTATATTGTTTTCTAATGGCACTAAACTCGTTTTACGGTACGTATTATCTAGATTGCTGGCTACTCGACTTCATACTGTGAAAGTTTAAGTACGAGAGATAAATATAAATAGCGAAAATATCCATTTCATTTTCTCTGTCGGTCCCTCCACCATTTCTCTCTACAGCTCTCTTTTTCAGATGAAGACCAAGAACAACGAGAGCTCAGCAACACACTTGCTTCCTATCTCTGAGAGGATGTTGTTGTGGATCACTCCACTCCTCTTCTACTGCTCCTGTTGTTGTCGTTCTTATGTGTATATTTTTTTTATTCTGCTCTGTTGGGAGTTTTGTCGTTTATGACGAGTGGAAGGAAGAAGAAAAGAGTTCTCTGGCTTGAGAGAGAAATGATGACGATGACGAGAAGAACGATGATGATGGGATTGAAAAGAAAAATAAAATGCCAGAGAGTTGGAGAAAAAGGATAAGGATCGAGAGAAGAGATGTGGAGTAGAAATAAGTGGCTGTAAGGGAGTATATGATGAAGAAATAGTCAGAGAGTATGAATACGTATGTGTAGGCACATGATATAAAGACTCGTATCATTTCTCTGGTTGAGTATATTGTGTTGCTATTATTATTATATATGGTGCGTTGAAATTCATTTTATGACAGAATAATGTGCCCCATTCCAGTGTCATTGTACACAGTTTGAATGCAGTTGAAGGTTTGTGGGGTTGCCATAAACATGCTCTTTATTTGGCTTCATGTCGGAAAGTATATTTTCTTGTTTATAGCCAACCATATACATATCCATTCATGCAGGAAAAAGGAAAGACGGAGAAAACTGGTTGTTTTTAGGTGTATTTTTTGTTGACTGCTTGTACTCCCACCTTCATCTTATAGACAGGATAATATCAAGTATGATAGGATATAATATTAATAGCGGGAATGTACGTCTAATGCTTAATAAGGTTGAAACATACAGTCAATACTTGAATCTGAAGAAGACTTTTTTCTCAGATCCCCTACAGTTAAAACGAGAGGAAAAAGCTCTTATTCCACTTTCCCTTTTATTCTTCACGGTCGTCATCATCCTCATCATCATCCAAAAATACTGGCAGTGAAATGGAAATTGGAATTGTTAACTGCCAACTCATTACGCGGATCTATGCACAAAAACAGGGACAGTTTTACCATTAAAGCGGTTATAATATCGCTTACTTGAGAGAAAAGAGAGAGTTGAATTGGGTAATGAAATGAAGCATGATGGCTGGTGTAAAAGGGCTGGGTTATGTTTATTTCATTGCTATATTAAAATACAAAGTGTGCAGCATGATGTGCCTGTATTTTCACTTTATAAAAGCAAGATCATAATGTGTTTACAAGCGCATTAATAACTTTGTATGAAACGCATATAAACATATATTTTAGGCTCACTTTTAAAGACTACGTTGAGTTAGTGTGCAGCATACCTGCGACGATCCCATAATAAAACGTGAACAATAGTAAGTAATAAACGATTGCAAAAATATTTCTCGAAAATGAGACCAGTTTGCACGTTCTGTTTAAATAGGAATGAAGTACACAAAATAAACAACAATATGCATTTCAACTATGAGCCAAACTTTTAAGATATTGCATCAAGTGCGTGTACTATATTGTGTACATGTTTGTATACATTGCACAACAAAACTAAAGAAGTCCTCCAGCAAAACAGAAAATACACTTTTTCCCGTTTCAGTGGAAAGTGGAAGTAGCAGTTGAAGAAGTTCAACTTTTTTTCTACCTGTTTTCCCCTTTTGTTTTTCCTTGTGTGGTCGCAAGGGAATTACTCTACTTGAAAGTAAAAAAACTTTCTACAAAAAATAATAATGCCACTTTCATTCAGGTAAGTAGAAAGTATACTGGGTACGTACCACTAACAATATCAAGAAACTATCTGTACCTACTACTCACCTCCCACTGCCAAACTCTGTCTCTGAAGCTTGTGTGAAAACGAAAATAAGTGTGTGGCCATGAAGGTAATATTGCATCAACCTGAAAACCAATCCGTGTTTATAGCAAACTCAAAAGGATCATTATATGTATAATTTATTTTTGAACCGACCAACATGCTAAAGTGCATACAGTTAGGTATATGTGTGTATGTGTACCTGATGTATGGCCACACAAGATACCAACATTATATTAAGGTTTCACGACGTTTTCAATCCCTCGCGCATAAATATTTTATATCGAGTCTCTTAAGTTTCCCCTTTCCTCCCGGTATCTTTCTCCAGCTACAGCTCACAATAGAAAAGGAGCAGCGCAGCATCGAGCGTGTTTCAAAGAGAAAATCGTTTTTCGCAAATTATGTGCTCTTTCAGGGAACTATTTTCCAGGGATGCTTTCAAGGGAGACAGTTAAATCCTCTTGAGATGCACAATAGGGTTTGCATTTTAGAGAAATAAAGAAAGAAATCAATGAATGTGTGTGCTTATTTAGTATGCCTAAACATATGAACGGTATGTGTAAACGCCGACACATGAGTGAACACACCGAGGTTTCTTGGAAGAGTACCTATAAGATATCGGCACTCGTCACACGTCTTCATATCATTACAAAATTGCATTTGCCGAATTAGTTTGTGCAAACGACTCATGAAAATCATCAAATCCAAAAACCAAAATAGTACACCCACGCAAGGTATAACTTATATATTTTACATACGATGCATGTAATTTATTTGAAATGGACCTTTTTTCTGGTGCTATAAAAATAACTAACAGTAAATACTTCTATGTAATACTTTTATATAATCTGACATAAAATGTAAGAGAACTTTTATAAAGGAGAGCACATTCTCTGTAGCTGTATCATCGTCATTGTATAGGTAGCTACTAAACCTTTTAAAGTTATTTTTTTGCCTGTACGTTAGCACCAAACCCAACACTCCATCTCCATCTACCACCTTAGCAGACTTCACAGGCAGATGCAACCCTAGCAATCAAGCTAATTAAAAGTGGTTGCATCACATATAATACCGGAGGAGGAGCGGCTGTAGGTACCAAAATAGTAGTCAGAAACAGAGAGACATTATGAACCTAACATGTAGGCATTTCATTGCATTGCAGCGTTGTAGCCGTGAAGTGAACACCATAATAATATCGCATCACCATCATCATCATCCACACATCACCATGAACAAAACCGTCCACCGTCACCAGCAGCACCAACTACCAGCACCGCCAACAAAACCAGTATATTTACTGCTTTTACTTTCTCTTTTTCCTCCGTCGTGTCCAATAGCATTATCGTAAATCTACTCTCGTCGTAAAGGATTGATTACCACTTTTCCACCATTTGCTTCCTCATGCCCATATTATTGCTCTTTACATGTAGTACCTTAAATATACCTATAACTATCTCTCTGTCACATAACCAGTCACATAATAGAGCAGTGCTATTCAT
Organism: Entomobrya corticalis; assembly: GCA_034694325.1. NCBI lineage: Eukaryota > Metazoa > Arthropoda > Collembola > Entomobryomorpha > Entomobryidae > Entomobrya > Entomobrya corticalis. The sequence continues at coordinate 12,408 of JAQFYG010001630.1, read as the reverse complement.
TTGTCACCATTGCAGTATTATTGTCATTTATACTAACGTAGTAAGAACCGTAATATAGCATAATGTAAAGAGCCTGACCAAACAGCAGACGCAGACCATCAAGACCAGCACTTTTACCGGTAATAGCATATTTATATGCATGATACCAGTTACATTATGATAACCAAAACCAACCAATCTAATTTTCTATATTATCGTGTTTCGGATACTTGAAATATGAGCGTTTTTTACTACACTACCATCACCGTCACCCTCAGCCTTAATGCTACCGATAATTCCAGTCAGTAGAAAAAGATTAATTGATGCTGCTGAGAAGAAGTCTAGATATAGCAATATTTATTATGCCTGCAACATTTTGACTTCAACTTGAAAGTGACACTATATCGTACTAAAAGTGACAGATGTCCAGGTGTCTAGCTTTCTAAAACTGAAGCCAGTACTTTTTTGTGGTAAGTTCAATTCGGCGCAAAACCAAAACCCTAAATAAACAGTAATAATAATATTTCGACTTTTCGACATTATGCAACATGCAAAATAAGGTTTCTTTAGTATGGAAGTGTTAATCGATGCAACGGATTCAGATGTTTATTGTATAACAAAATTTTGTAAATACATATATTATTCGCTACTATCACTTGTGAGTGTGACAGATTACCTCCACACATGACAAGGTAAAGCATCATTTCACACAAATTATAATGACAAACTGACAAAATATTATTGAAGAAAGATGTCTACTATGTTTCCCTTTGTGCTTTCATTCATTTAAATTATAAACCAAACTGCTTAGTGACTCTTCCCACTGTGACGGTCTATGATGAAATACATAAAAACCTTGAGCTTTATATTTCTCGCTTCAATTTTTTACACTGGTTCTACATTACAGATTATTAGCAACTTTTTTTCGTCCCCACGCACACCTTCCCCTTCTATTTTGGTCTCCTGTCTTTTTTATCCCTACATTTTTATTTTTATTATATCTTTCTACTGCTTGACTAACAAGGAGCAAACCAAGTTTTGTACGGGCACAATGTTGGTTAGAAAAGCGACAGAGAGATATGATGTCTCGTCATATCATTTAATATGTCATGGTGGTATGATAGTATACCTATGCTGTTTTCCAAAGTATCCACACTTTATTAAATATTGATTGTTGTGCATCGTATCAGCAGTACCGTTTTTTACTTTTAGCTTGTGTAGCATATTTCATTGCATCTGCTTTTTTGAGCGATTAGCGTGTACACGATGAAATACTATACTTGAGTTTTTCATATTCTTGGAATACTTTGTGCTTGATCTCACTCAACTTTTCGTTTATGGTATTGGTGTCTCTGACACACAAGGTGCCAATATTGCGTCATAAACACAAATATTACCTTCAACCTATGCACAGGTATATTCATGTAAGATACTACAAACTAATCATTACAAACGTTAAGTACGTTTTCAATTTATCACTGATAATTTATTAAGCCGTGTATGCATCATGTGTATGTAAACATGTTTTACTGACAAATATGCATTAGATGTTAAGTTTATAATTAGGTATTTTGAAAGTTTTGTTGAACCTTCTTTTGAAATTTCTCTAGCTGCTAACTAACCTTTGGAGATGTGCTAATAAAAGACTGCTTGCGCAACATGAAAAACATGATACTTTGCCCATTTCCAAAGCTTGAAAAACTACACGAGATACTTTTTCACATATAGGCACATTTCTTTAAAACCTTCAACAAAGAAATCAGAAAACTACTTTTTGCCGTTTTTACTTGCCCATTATTAGTATTTCTACCTATTGCAATATAAACATAAAGTATAAAACTTCATAATACACATAATAAAAAAGAGGGAAAGAGCCAGAAAAGCAACACGCCACTTGAGCGACAAGCTCAAACTCTCCCTTTTTCCACTGCTATCTCTCTTTCTCTCTTTTCTAAAATATTATTATGATGATGATGGTGATTATTATGTTGCCTTGTTGCTGCCATCATTCATGTTATCTTGTTATGGCTCACCTTTCTTTCCCTTTTACTTTTGTTGATGTTTTTTTGTTATATTTTTTCTGAGAGATATATGTGAAAGCGTGAGCGATAAAGGCGGAGAAGGTGTGGTATGATGAGGATGTACGTGTGTTTATTTATATATTTATGTATATACACAAAAAAGAGGCAACAATCCTTATTCAAACAACAGCTTATACGCAAAAAAGTAATATGTTTAAGTTGTATATAGACTTATGAGGTTCTCTAGTTACAAAAGTGTTCACTCCTACGCTACGCTACACTGGATTTAAAAATAAAATTTTCCATGCTTCAAGGCACACTTCTTATAATAACTTGTTGTTTGCACTATGTTTCTATATTTTTTGTATGTATTAGCAAAGAAACTAATAATATCTTGTATGCATTTATGTACAACATAAAAATGTTTTTCATGCTCATGCAAAATATCATTTATTTTTGTATTTATGGTGCAATGAAAATATTATATTATGTAACTGTATAATCAAAGTTATATTATTAACGCTAAGAGAAAGATAGAAGTGCAAAAATGATGAGAGACAGAAAAAGGAAAAGTTGAAAAGAGGTATGATAGAATTTGTTTGTTGACTTTTTTTGTTTTTTGTGTTAATATGAAACATAATTGACAGTGAGAAAGTAGGATGATCAAATAACATGCAATGCAACGTATAAAGCATGAACATTTGAATAGTTTTGTTCTATTATATAATGTATAACTTCAGAACTAATCATCTTTATCAAGGTGTTTCACCATGTCTTTATTTTCGAGATACCTGTACTCGTATTCTATCTAAAGTTATCGATTGTTGTCAAGATCAAACTTTAATTAGACATAGACATCTCATCATCCAAGTATAAATCAGAATGTTAATTCTCTGTATATTTATATTATCTATGTCCCTATTTTACACGACACCTGCTTTCTCTTACAGCTCTTATTGTAAGATTACTTAGTTATGTCCACTCAATATACATGTTTGTTATAATAAACCATCAAATTCCCTTGAATAATAATGGGCCAACTTACCAAACTGAGCTAAAGTTTTACTTGTATTCAATAATAACTGCAATTTAGTATCAAACTAGACGGATTTCAATTCAATAAATACCAAGAGCTGCATAATTCAATGTAAATTCCACTGAAAATGAATGTAAAATCAGGTAATTTCACATTCACATTTATTGCAAACATGTTAAATACTAACATCTTGTCCGGGATATTTACTTGCTTCGTCTTATCAACATTTCTAAGTAAAACCATAAGACAAGCTTGTCTACAGTACAACACCAAATATTATTATGCAGTTCAGCCTTTGTGACGGTCATATTCTCCTAAACATTTAAATGCAAAATAGATCACTTATACATAAATCATTGAACCATGTCTGTTTACTTTACCAATACCCATAATATCCTCCTCCCTCATTATTCTCATGTTCTTCACTTCCTCCTTCGTTTTCTATATGGATTTTCTCTTTTAATGACTAACATGGACACATTTTTGTGATGGAGTTGTTCTTTCGTAGTAGTTTGTTGGAATATTCATGCATGTTTCAATGCAGCCAGGAGAAGTTTTTCTATACATTGCATTTTTGCTTACCTATATATTGTTTGCATAAGAACATGCAAATAATATGCACTCAAACAAAATATATCTTGATGGATGAACTATTAAAAAGGAATATCTTTCGAAAAAGAGACAGCAAATGCACATTACTTTTTTATTAATTCGGCAACAACCAAAGTAAACATTGCAGTATACAAGCATCCAAAAACATTTTTTACCCAACCCATTTAGAAGCACCAGCATTTCTAAAGATGTAAATTTATTGTTATTTTTTATTTTCCGCTAAAAACAAAACCTTGTTAATAAATAAAAGTACACAGACGTTTTATACTGCTGCTGCTCATAATGTTTGCATCCGTTTTTCTAGGCTTTTCCTCTACACAGAGTATGGATACCCTCAATATAAACGAGGAATTCACAACGGCTCGGAAAGTCGGAAGTATCGACAAGGGAATTATGAAAAAAATATCTTATGCTGCAACTTTTCTAATTTTCATTACATGAATAGGCAAAGTGATTATTATTTTTGTAATAAAAAAATAAAAGTAATTATAATATTTTTGTATGTTTACTACATAGGTATACATGTTCGAGGTAGAGTTTAAAAATCTTATCTTATGGTAATGAACATAACCAGGGATTAGTATCCGCATCATTTCAATTTTTAACCTGTAAAAAAGCCAGCAGAAAAAAAGGAAGGAAGTCAAGCAGCGGGACAAAATATATAGCCTTTTTTGCCGCGTTGATGTTGTGTTGATGACGTCGATAACAATATGAAATGCATATAAACATTTTTTCGGTGGAAACATGCCTCATCCATTATTATATTGGATGGATGTGTTTTTTGGGATGAAAAAAGCTTTTTCTGTATTGTTTATTATTGCTAAACTCAAACTCCCACTACCGCACTATATGATAGTTAAAAGAAAAGGCAGTAGCAGCAACTAACTATAACAGGAGCAGTGAAAGCTAGAATATTTTTTATTGTGTGCAATTATGTAGGAACGTGGCTCTCTTCTTTCCTATTTTTGCTGTAATGCTGTCTGTTAGTGCGAGTGTTGTATCTGTACGCGCCTATCCCTCTGTCTACGTGTGTTGTGCTGTAGAAGGAAACTAATTAACTTAAGTGAAAGCAGACAGATATAGATAGATATTATTATAGAATGTGCATAAAAAGGTATAATGCATCCACAAACTACGACACGCTTCTTCTAGTACTCGTACTCATATGACCGGCAGCCTACTATACAAATTTATACCTAACTGCATAAATATTATGTATACTTATATCTCTCACCTTCTTATTCTTCTTATTCTCGCAAAAGTATTTTTTTCTCCGAGTTTCAACAGCTTCAGGGTACGAAAAAAATGTTGTAAAGTAGAGAAGAGAGTTTATGTTGTTGTGTGTGTGTAGTGGTAGGAGGATTTTCATAGATATATAATGGTTGATGATCATCATGATCATGATGATGATCACGTTGATATTATGATGATGGCAAATATATTGCTTCTATAATATCTACGTGTTTTTTCAGAAGGAAGAAAGAAGGCGAAACTAAAGAAGCAACAGCATCAAAAAAATACATTTATAAGCATATAAGCATGGGTGTGTAAATATATATTTTATATTTTATTTCTATACATGTAGGTATATATTGTTGAAGAAACATCAGAATATGTTTTTAAGAGGAGAAGAGGAAGGAACAAAAAAAATCTAGAAAAAGAAGCTTACGACGAGACAGAGAGGAAAAAAAGTAGGAATGGAAAGACGAAGGGAGAAAAGGAGAAAAAGAGTGAGAGATGGAAAATCTTGAAGAGTGAAATGCGTGCGCGTGTGTATATATTCATTCTTGTGTGTTGTGTAGTGTTACTCTCTCTCGTCGTCTCCCTCATTTTTCCTGCTGCTCTTTGCTGACTTGAGCTGGAGAGCTGTATAGCTTGAGCTCTCTTTTCTTTTCTTTCACTGTCTTTTTTTCTTATTCTTCTCTCTTTTACTTTATTCTTCTTCGGCTTTGCTCTTTGCTGCTATATACACAGAACGTTTTCTTAGAGACGGTACTCCATCGGAAATGAAACCGGAAGTCAGGGGCAAAATTATGGCTTTTGGAATGAGTATACCCGGAAACTGGCTTGCGTGTGTGTGTATTTGTAGAAAAGAGATATAATATGCATTTATATGTAGGTAGTTTGGTATGTATATATTGAGGGATGGTTTTTGTTGAAGGAAACTATTAGTGTGCAATGTGCATGTCTCGTTTTTTTATGGATTTGTATATCTATTTGTCAGCAATATTGGGGAATTTAATACTACACATCTCTCTACTTCCAAGCAGCGGGTTTAGAAATGAAGCATGAGAAATTTCCTTCTTTTTTGACAACAAAAACAAGTCTGATTATATGCATGCATGAATAATACGTTCAATCTTTACAGTAATCACACTTTCTCTTTTTGTAAATTTTTTCTTGACTTGAATTGGATTCCTTTTAAACTTTTTTTAAATCGAGAGCGTTGGGTAGAGAATAAAGAAGAAAAATTGAAAAATGATTGCATAAGGAAACGAGAAATACGATCAAATGTTGTGTAAGAATTTTTATATTTTTTACGAATATGAAAAATTTATGGAAGAAGAACACTTGGAAAACATTACAGGAAATTGAAATGTATTTCTACAACGAATTATATGAACAGCACAACAAAAGAGAGGAAATTTGTTTGAAAATGTTGGCACATCTAACATATATAAACTCTAATTGAAATAATATTAAAATATTTTCTATACCTGATACTTGCTGATTTTCCGCAATATCAAAAAAAGTAAAGTTTGCAAAGCCCCCATTTACTTTGAAAAGTTTGCACCGCATGTACAATTTGTCGGCAGTGTTTACAGTTGACTGAAGCGGTAATATGCCGACTTGGAACGTGAGCGTCACGAGATTGTGTTTGTGCGTGTGTGTTTTTCTCAGAAATTAACTGTTTGTGTTCATGATGCAGTATCTCTACTTGCTTTACTCCTCTTTTTTTCCTTTTCATCACACAAGAATCAACTGTGTAATTACTTTCACTAGAGTTTCACACACGATAAAAATAATTTTTTCACACAATAAGTGTATTTTAAACAAAACTTTATATCAATAATAATCAAAAATACTGTCTTAATATCCGTTCTTATTGATAAATTTTTCTGTTCTCTGTCAAGCAAGGCGGGTAATGATTTTCTTTCTATTGAAGATGGTTTTGATGCAGATGACTACGACGATGAAAGTAGTGTGTGCGGTATGGTGAGATGATGATGGTGTGTGTGTTCTGTTGTTGTTGTACTTTCGACGCATGCAGACAAGCGACTCTCCGGATGACTTTGAAGGAAGGATGACAAAACCGAAATGGAATTGGTCGGTCGGTGGGATTTGGTTTGGTTTGGTTAAGAACCATTTTTACAACTGCTGTTGATGTTTCATTGCTCTCCTACTACTACTACTAGAACGACTGTGAGTACACGGCGATGAGTGAAAATATCACTGCTACTTTTACTACCACTACCACCACCACAGTTTCCTTCGTTTTTCAATGATGATGGTAATAGCAGTCCGTTCTATCCATCCAAACTCTTTTACTGCTGCTTTCTCTCTACTACACAAGCCTATCCTTCTATTATGTCTGTCGAGTTGCTTTTACTCTTCATATATCAACAGAAGAGACAAGAATACAAACACCAAGAGCAACCAAGAACCAATATATCTTTTTTCTGTTCCTTCTCTTCAACAGGCACTGGATGAGCAACAGCATCGGCAGCAGAACAAAGTTTCTCCCTAGGATTTCTAGTACTACGAGAGAAAAAGTAGAAAAGGGAAAAGTTGTAGAGAGAAAGTGAAGTGCCGTTGTATGCATAGTAAATGTATTATATGATATACTTGTGTGTTGGAATATGATAAAAAATGTGTGAATGCTTCTCCTATATCTACCACCATATTATTCTGACACTATTGCCACACACTGCCACTACTACCACCCTTGTAGTAGGTACATAAAATCTTGAGAGGAAACCTGCATTAACATGTATTGCCTTATTCCATGTCGAAACTAGATGTTCTATGTGTTGCTGCTTTACACACACAATACACAAAGTAGATTTGTAATGAATACGTATTCTGGGAACATAAGATGGAATGAAGAGGGGGTGGCTCTCTCTCTTTTCTCTTCCATTTACTTTAACTCTCGTTCTGTCTTTGTGTATATTGCATATATTTACTTTCCATCTTTTACTTGGGCTTATACACACGCCAATATAAACTTTAGAAAGCCAAGAAGAAAAGTTTTATGAGTGGAATGAGAAGACATGAAAGTGGCTTGTATCTGGGAAGTAGTGAGTAGACAACAACATCCATTTCTCCACCATCCATCTCCCTTCTTTCTTTCCCAGAGAGTTCTTGTGCCTGTGCCTCCTGTACAAACGTGCACACTTTCTACTTATACTTTGTTCAAAACTCATGCCATCTTAATATTATGTACACGCAAAGCTAGTTCGTTTGTAGTAGAGGCACACACACAATGTATGCGTAAGCTTCTTCTTCCTTTTTTCCTTCTCTTCGTCCACATCTGCTTTTCCCTATGCTTTTGATGTAACAGACGTATTATCATAAACCAAACTGAGAAAAAACGAAAGAAAGAAAGCTTACTACTGACAATGAGCAGAAAATAAATATAAGGTATGTATTCAATAATGTACATATTTTCTTCTTGTTACTCTTCCGTGGCTCTTGACTGTATTAAAAGTTCAAAAAATGGTCTCAGTCTCAGTGCATGCCTTTTTTCCTGTCTTCTCCTCTCTGTTCTCTATGCTTTCTTTATAAAAATTCACTAGGTCCTTTAACTCGTCTTGTTCTCACTGTGAGAGTTATTCAGTTTCCGCATTGTAGCCGGGTAATATGAGCGTAATATTATAGGTTTGGTACACGTTTTTATCTTTTCTTAAGTGTAAAAGCAAAGTGTTTTGAGTTCAGGAGGTACATAGGAAATATTTATGATTATTATTTTGGTATATGTCTTATCATTCCTATAGATAGAAGTGAAAGTAAAGGGTTGAAAATATTCATAGATGTTTTATAAGAAAATGAATTTAGATGTATGAATTTACATTATATCAAGTTTAGGTAGGTATATGCTTACTATATGTCTATCAAGCAACAGTGTACTAATATAAACTGCAAAAGAGAAGAAGTCCTTTTTTTGCTCTCGTCCTGTTGCTTTCTCTCCTTTATTTCCCATAATAATAATAGTAATAACAAAAGAAAGAGAGGTAAGTATATTTGATAGGTACATAATACAGAATCAGACTCAAAAGATGTTTATGTATGTATTTTTATATTGCTATCTTTTTTCTCTCTATATTTTCCTAGACTATTATTGAATGTTTATACATATAAGGTTCCTATGCTGTTGCTTCGCCTTAGCTTGTTGCTGCTTTTTCCATGATGATGATGATAGGGATGTTGTAAATGTAAAAGGAAAACTAAAGGGGAGCCAAAACCTAGTGTCGGTATCACTCGGATGCAATATAAGATGAAAATGTCTTGGAAATCGGAGAAGTGTTCCATGTTCCTAGCTGCTGCTCCTCCTGCCTCTTTGCAACTGCTGCTGCTTCAGCCTTTGGATCTGTCTATAATCACACATTAGCAATGCATTATACTGTGTGAGTGTCTAACTGCTACAGAAGCAGCACCACCAGCACAGTCTGTGTGTGGCATGCCATGGCTTGGTGAAATATCATACCGTATGTTCATGAAAAGAACATAGAAGCAAAGTCTATCATGTCATATTTTTTCTGGATTGCTGGCGACGACGATGCCTGCTTCTCTCAGCTTGTCTCCAACAAGCTTATGGAATATACTAATAACCTATGCTATTTTATATACAGAGACCTAGACTCTGTTTTTGCTTTTCCTTTCTGTCAAACCTCCTTTCTCCACTTTTCCTTGTATACTTACAACTCCTACTTACTGCCTGTTTGCCTCGTGCTGCTGCTGCTGCTGTTGAGGCTTCTCTCTTCTGCTGAAAAGCAGAGGAGACACAAGTCTGTTTATAATTACATGGGAAAACACGATACGATGGTTTTGTATTCCGTTTGCATTACGATACGGTGGTGGTGATGCCTAGTGCCTGGTTATGTTCTTTCTAAGCATAGTAGAGGGAAAGCTCCAGCTATACACACACAGTTTCAGTTTGCTTGGTTTTCTTTCTCTTTTCGTTTTTTACTCCTCTAAGGTATCTGTCACATTATGCTTCCCTCTCCCTCTCTCTTTGTTCTTTTTTTCATTATTGCCTTACCCTCTATCATCGCCACTCGCTAATATCTATGGCATGTATTCAGGAGAGGAGTAATTTTTGCTGTCATGATATATATAAAAAAGTACTTATCTTTAATGTATATGTGGCTAAATCAACGCCCAACATATGTTCACTTTGATGGAGATAATCAAGCATGAAATATGATTTGCCTGCTGTCCATGTTATTTTTTCTTCTATATAGTCTCGGATATACACAACCAGAACACACAGAACACACCACCACTCATGCATACACCAATTCTCAAAGCAATATTGTTTTATTTATTGTGGCATTTGGTAATTTTGGAAAAGGGGATTATTATTATTCCTTGATCATTTTCTATAATGTTTTTGTCGTATATAAAAAGTAGTCCTCTCTTTATACTCTTTTTATTATTACACTTTTGTGTCAAGTGGTTAGCAAAATAACAGCGGGTTATTTTTTCTCGGTATATGAACGAATGAATAAATAATCGAAGAATACGCGCAGTTTTCTATATTACAGTTCTAATGATAGAACTATAGTCAAAAATTGTTTTTTGGAAACACGTTTAAAAAAATAATCTAGCTCATTTGGTAATAATCAGTTGTAGACTACTAATTGCTTCTAATATAAAAAGAAAAGTAAAATAGATAGATATAGAAAGGCAGTCAGAAGAAATAAGGAATAATAACAAGACGGATGGGGAGGGTAAAAAATTTCTCACCAGCCGGCGAGTAATCTAGCAATAAACTGTAGTGTGGACGTAAACTGGTAGTAGACAAGATTGGTTGACAATCTTGTAGATAAAAAAAGAGGGAGAGAGACACTTGCTGGTTTACAGAGAAGCCTCGCATGCATGCTTCCTTTTCCTTGCACAAAATTTTGTCTGCTGGATGGATGGAATATCTAAGCAAAACGTCCATGGATGCATGGCACACAACACAACAAGCACGAAACGGTTTTCTTGATTTGACTTGAGAGACTTGACTATTATTGGTAGTAGGAGAAGAGAAAGTCAACAAGGCAAGTAAAATGGCATGTAGGAAAAAATGTAAGTACAATATATTTAGTAGTGGGAGCAGTGGACGAGAAGGCATTTTTTTCTGCAGCTAGAATAATGTATTTAGGAGGATTCTCACCATGAGTAGCTCTGGAATTGCAATGCAATTCAAACGGTATTAAGTATATTACGTATATAAAAATACACCAAGGTAGTTTTAATCATTGCTTGTGTAAGTGAAAGTGTGCGCGATAGTGATGAAGCAATGGTGCCTTTTTGTCCTTTCATTCCCAAAAGCACATATACAGCAGCTTGGGGAAAAGAGAAGCACTTTCTCCTTTTCATTGAATTTCCTTTTTGGTGGTGGAAAAAGGAAAAGCTGCTGCTGATGCTGTTGCTTCTGGCTGCTCTTGCTTGGTGCCTGAGATTTTTCCTTAAGGCTTAAAGGGGAAAAGAATGAAAAAAAGACAGAAAGAAGCAACAGCGTCATATATACACACATAAGTCAGTTTTCTAAGGTCGGATTTGTCTTTGGGCATATGGCTCTGATCTGGTGACTCTCTGGCGACAGGGAAAACTATCAAGAAATGATGATGATGATGGGAATGTAAAAAAGTAATAGGGATGACTGAGGAATAATGTTAACGCTTTTTACATAGGTCTTGATCTGGTATAATCCATACCATAATGAAAAAATGTACATTAAAGCAATAATTTTGGATTTAAACTGTCAATCTGAAGTTTTCTCGGCAATTGCAAAATATTTAAAGTTTTCATGCCATTTATTTGTACATTTTCGACTGATTTAGGAATATATTGACCATTTGATATTTAAATATTTTTTAAATCAGTCAATTCAATCAGGTAATGTAAATATGAGTATCAAAATTGAAAGAAAAACAGATGTATTAATTCAAAAAATAAAAAAGTTAATCATATGTAAATGAAACGGCGATTTTTAGACACCAGTACTATTTTAACAGTTTTTAAAGTTTAAGTTGTTGTTTCGATTCGATTCGATTCTCGATTTCGACAATAGCATTCGATTCTCGTTACAGTGAGAACTAGATGAATGCTAGAGAGAAATTATACTTACAAAGAGTAAAAAATGCTGCTAATACAAGATACGCACATCATGCTCAAAATGACAGAGAGGAAGGAAAAACATTATACGCTATCATCGAGCAACTTCCCGGCTCAATTCATGACTGATGGTTTGTCTTCTTGCACTTTTCTCTCTGAAAGTGCCATAATCATAGCGTGTGGAGCAGCAATACTTGTTAGTAGCTGTTACACGGGGAACGTGTTTTGGCGTGTATTTCTCCACCTTATCTTTACTAAACTAAGCAAGTGAAACTTTTACTATATATAATTTAAGAACTAACGACTGCTTCCTTTCTCTGTCAAACTTTCTTTATTATTGACCAGAAATATGTCTTTCTTGTTACTTCTTTAACAGTTGACAATCTAAATACTAAATTCAGTATTGGAAACTAAAGCGGTTTTATTAATTTTTCC
>JAQFYG010001629.1:0-17962 GCA_034694325.1 Entomobrya corticalis | reverse complement strand
CCAGAAACAACCCCGGCGAAGCCGGGTTTTCACATTACATCTGGCACTTATCTACCTCGGTATTTACCGATTTATTTGTGATGATGATAATCAAGAATTTTGGCAATATTGTCATTCACGCACACATGCCCATGTAATATAAATTTCAATAAACGTGAAAGAAAAAAGTGCATGCTTTCACGAATCAACAAATTAATGTGTATTACTTCCTCAAATGCGTGATGATGCGTTTTATACCAGCAGCGATGCGAGATGCGATGATGATCCACCAATGATCTCTTGTGGCTATTCAAATAATATAAATTTATATTACATACGTGTATGCGTGTACGCAATACCACGCACACCAACAAATAAGGAAATATGACAAATGAAAAGTAGAATATTGGCCAGCAGCAAAACATCATCAGAGCGAACTGCATAAATTAAAGGTCTTTCTACATGATGTTAAAATATCATATCGAGAAAAGCATATATTTTCCTCATGTAAGTATACATAATATACGTCTTTTGCCTTCATGTAGAACATTATAAAAGCCCTTTTATACTTTAAATAAAAATATAAAAAATGATACCTCCACAACGTTACGCTTACAACATCATTAGATCCATCAGACAAACGTATGTGTGCGCTATTCAGAGTTTCAGAGTGGACTAAAGTAAGTAGTGAACCAAACAATATTCACTCAGCAAGTTACAAGGAGAGAGTCCAGAAAGGAAAATATGTAGCAGAAGAGCAGCAGTTGGAGTTTTTGGAGTGAAGTAGACAAAGTGGCAAGTAAAATAGAAGAAAAAAAGTGTTTGTATTTGAGAGAGAAGCGAAGAAGAGGAAAGAGTTTTTAACAAGCCGGTTTTTACACCCTAACTGTCAGTTGCTTTCGGGCTGTCTATGAAGGACTTTGGATTTGAGTTGGAGTCGGAGCTTTCACGTTGTTCGCCTTTGCGCTGTTTTGGTGTGTTTTTTGTTGTTGTTGCCGTTACTTATGTTGCAGCAACAGCAGCATGCTTGTTGTATGCGTGTTGTTTTTTCGTTGATCTACAAACATGTGCATGGATTTCTTGCGAGTAACAAGTTAACAAGTGAGAAACATTTTATTTGGTAGAAAAATATTTTGGTGGTCCAAGAAAAACAGATTTAAAACGTAAAAAATGTAAATAAAACATACATAAAATACACATTATCATATCATGCGACATCCTCCTGATAATTCTCGTTTATTACTTCCACTTCTATTTCTGGGCGGATCATCAAGTGATTACTACTCTGTCTTAAAAGACGCACACACAAGAGAATCGATACAAATTCAAGTATGTATATGAAGTTTAAACTCGTTCAAATATATTTCCCTGAAATATCTCATAGAGAGGATATAATTCAACATTTTTAAAGGTATATTTTTACTTGAATGTTATTCTGTACCAGAGTTAAAGTTAAGAAAGCAGAACATTTTTTTACAAGAAGTTGTTTTAAAGTTCAACTTTTCTATCGCCATCATCCAATGTGTTTGCTCACTTAAGGAGATAATCATAGTATAAAAGCTGTCAATTGGCCACACAACAGGATAACAAATTCCTTTGGTGACAGCTAACAAGACCAAATAGCAGGACGACAGCAGCAGGGCGACCGACCAAAAAAATAAGAACTTTTTGTCATCAGAACCAGAACCCCTTATTATATATTTTCAGTGTTTATATTAAAACACAAATAGAGACTTATATGTATACCCTTTTCTACCAGAATAGATGAGCCATAATAATAAGCAAACATCAACATCCCAAAAATGACGATCATATCATGGAGGAATGAATGTCTTGTAAAATCTTTTGATCTTCATTTGATATAGGAACTAGCTTCAAAAGTGGTAGTCATTCGGGAACACACATGAATACACATGTAAAAAGGGACAGACCTACAAAAAAAATAACCACAGACATTTGTGTGACTGCTTATAAGAGAGTTCTGACTTTTTTGTGCTGATTTATAATGAATACCTATCATCTTAAATCATATTAATATTCCTATCAAATTCCTTGACACACAAAATATAAAACATGTAAATACATACCCATAATAAATGTCTTGGTCCAATAATCATTTTATTCGAGGAATATTCAAAAAAAACTGTCCGACAGTCACTTTTTTGATGGATGATTATCAAGTGTAAGTGTATCAAGATTAATGGGAGTTCTATTTAAAGAAATAGAGTGCATCCTGAAAGTTGGAACAAGACCTTTAATTGTATTTGCCTAAGAAAAGAAATGGAGAGATGACTTTTTGATTCTGATTTTGAGAAAATGTTAAGGAAGGAAGTGACTGATAATGGATAATAATTTATATTTGTATTCAAAATAAGTACAGTGAGTGAGTATCAGGGTTCTGCTTGAATAAACAAATGACTAAACTCTTTTATAATATGTTCTTTAATATATACTGCTCTAAGCATGCATTCCATTCTGGCGTTTTCCGCTCTTTTAAGAAATTTATGAAAGGATAAATATTTTCATTTCAAATGACACTTGAGACTTGAGACCGGGGAATGGAGTGAAATGCAAAGGAACAATAATGGTGTATCGGTAAGTAGAACGAAGAAGAATAAAGGATTATTCTCAAAAAGTTTTAAGCTTCTTTTCGTTTCCGTCACACGTTACAAAAAAAGTGGAGGTGACTTTGTCGATTGATGAGCAGTAATCCTCTTCCATCTTTGGATTTTAGAAAAAAATAGGGTTTAAGTTGTATCTGTATTTGTGCATAAACTTTAAAATACGTCGATAACACGAAACCAAGCAATCATAATAAGAACCAAAAAAAGATGAGCTCACACACATGCCACATTGTCATTGAAAGAAAAAAGGATAAAAAAACTGTCTTCTCCAATCAACCTTGCTTGCTTGGTGTCATTTCAACTTGGATTTTAACAAGACCACAAGCCAACGATCAAAACATCGTAGTTTAAATAGATTCTTCTCTTTTTATCAGCAAAAGTGCCTCAGCTCAGAGCTCAGCAGCATCAGCATCTCAGTTGTCAACGCCTAAAATAATTTCTATACTTTTTTGTCTCCCATCATCTTCCAGACGATTATAATTTCAGTGAAGAGTTTTTTCTTAAGTTTAAAAATAATAAGTTTAAGAAAGTTAAATGTATATTTATGAAAGTGAGAAAAACACTGTTTTGTGCTACGAAAAGAAAGATAAGATAAAAGAGTTTACGTAAATTCCATGTGACATACGATACCGTGGGATTGTGGGAGTTCAAAAAGTAGCTTGAAAAAGATTACTGCTTTTTTCCACCAACTGTTGATCTTACATTTAATCATCGATATAGTATTTGGTACATCTTCAAATCATCTTTGGTGGCACCTCAATCATGTATGCAACTGTTCAGAGGCATTAAAGCCATATAACCTGACATTCATTCATTCAACATTCAGCCATCAGTTTTAATTCAAAATCTTCCCTTTCCAACGAGTATATTTATCGGTAAGTAAACCTCTGTTTTTAAAATATTTTAAATGAAATCATCCAGGTTTTTATTTTAATTCTTTTGCTGACTGAAATGAGCTTTTTTATTTATATCGTGAACATTAAAGTAAATAAGCATACACGAAATTAGATTTCCTCATTAAAATCTTATCGAGCAACATGCCTCATTACGCCTTTTGATGAGATGAGAAGAAGGTGATCCTTGAAAATCTTGTAAGAAGATCAATTGGATTGCTACTTGGTATACTAAAAAATGTTTCTTCGACGCTTCCAAAACGTTGATGATTGAGTGAGAGCTCTTATTCTTCTCTTCCATTTCCATCATCCTTTTAAAACAGATAACAAAATATCATTTACTACGCTGAAGCACCAAATTTATTTTCACCTTTAAGATTACAAACTTTACTTTACGCTTGATATAATAATTATTATTACAAGAAAGAGCATTCCATTATTAAACATGAGCTACTTGAAATGAGATGAGTTGATTTTCATTGAATATTTTGAGATGGAAGAAAGTATTGAAAGAAAATATTTACTTTGGACTTTTAGCTTCTCCTCCGTCATCAGACATACTTGATAGTATTATCATCATCATAATCGTTAAGTATAAAATAGACAAGCATATTACTACACAGAATATTATGCTTGAAGTTACCAGACGATATATTATAGAACTTCAAAAAAAGCATGTTAGCACAAATTGGATTTCAAGTATATGAGTAAACACTGTGTGATATAAGGAGTAAATAGGATGTGTTTGCATAATCCTTTTTAACATCCTCATCAAGTCGCATGCGTAGCACTCAGAAAATACAAAACTACTTATTACGGTAGTAATTTTGATGGGTTTTTCAGGTTTCACATAATTTACTATTAAATCTTCACAATTTCTGATTCTAATAGAAAGATTTAATTTTGGATAAGAATTGTATATGTAATCAACAAATCGACAGCCGGTATAATTTAACTAATAGTTATTTATTTTAATATAAAGTACAGGTAAAATTAGCATTAAATACAACATGTTGCAATACATTATGCACATTGTTCGAAAATGGCTCAAACCAAATCCTGGTGATATTTGACTAGAACGAACCAGAATCGGGCGGCTGACAATCTATCCGTGCCTTCTTATTTGCAAGGTTTTTCAGTGTTGCAAAATTAGGATTTAATTGGCAATAGGCAACGCCAATAAATTGTTCGGTTTGCGATAACCTATGCTCTGGCAGAAAGATCTTCAAAACATGTAAATTAGCAAAACAAATTCATTAAAAATAATTATAAATCCTGCACACATAATACAGCTGAAAATGACGCAAACCTCTAAATGAAATTGAATTAAAATGAAACAAAAACGACACCAATAATGTTTTATGGAGAATGAGAAAGAAAATTTGTTAGAAAAACAACATCGATTGAAAATAGTTTCCCAGAATATATTGTAATTTGTAGATGATGATTATAGGTAGCTTACGATACATTATGTTTAAAGGGAAGAATGCATATGAAGATAGTAAACCAAGTATAAAGGTAAAGTTAATATGAATCATCATCATAGTTCGCAGTTAGGTATGTTTTCTTTTCTATATTTTTTTATAACAATGAACCATGCCTGAAGTACCCACTGATTGGCAATATTATTCGATTGTTACTTTTTACTAAGCCTGGGATTTCTTTTGAAAAGCTTTCGTGTAACAAAAGAAAAGGGATTATTGACAGGTTTTTCAATTCAAAATGAACAATGCTTGTTTTCAGTTTTAAGCTCTTTTGGCAAATGCCTTTTATGAGTTCTGTTCTCATGTTTGCAGCTGGGAACAAGTTGAGAGCTAGTTAGTTTCCAATATATATTGAACGCATGTTTTAGTTTTGTTTCATTTCTTTATTAAGTGCCAGGTACTGGTACTTTATAATAATACATGGTGGGAGCGAAAAATGTCCGTCCGTCTGCGCGATAACTCAAGAACGCTTCAACCGATTTTGATGAAATTTGATATACATATACAAGTAGTACCAAGAAATAACCCTATTGATTTTGAGTCAAATCGGTCAACTCTTAAGAGGTCAGGGGTCAAAGGTCAACATTTTTTAACATAGCAACATATAGCATGCGATATATCATTCAAACGCAAATAACAAGGGAAACAATTACCAATGATTATTTTTGACCTACCATATACCCTCAGGGGGTAAAGGGCAGGGGCCATCTCAAAACATATATATGCGATATTTCAAGAACGCTGCAACCGATGTTGATGAAACTTGGTATACATATTCAAGTAGTATCAAGGATAAATCCTATTGATTTTTAACAGCATCGGTAAACTACTAGGGGGTCAGGGGTCAAAGGTCAACATATTTTAACAAATCAACATATAGCATAACATCATTCAAACGCTAATAAATAGAAGAACTCCGACCAATGATTAAATTTGACCTTATGCATATCCACAAGATACAGCATTCGATACATTATTCAAACAGAATCACCAGAAGCAATCCCGGCGAAGCCGGGTTTTCACATTACGCCTGGCACTTATCTACCTCGGTATTTACCGATTTATTTAAAACCAAAAACATATCCCATATTTTTCCTTCCCAAAAATCCTAGTAATATGTAGCTAAAAACACCAACGGGAAAATACATTGTAATTTGTACAAAGGTAACATGATTCCTATTGAAAATGTGTTGCTTCATTTGTTTTATCGTCGTAATCCTCCCATTCAAAATTTTTTTATGATTTTTATTCAACATAATTTCCAAAATGAGCAAATATCTTTCCTGAGAAATAGAATCTCTCCAATTCCAAGCATTACAAATCTGATATGTTCTATATGGTTATTAATAGACCAGCATATTTATTTATCTGCTAATGCATCATGTAAAAGTTAAATTAGTTTTAGAGTAAATAAAATAATGTTTATTAAATTTTACGTTTTATTATGTAATATGTAAACCAGCATAATAAAAACTAAAAAGTTTGTGGCATAAGAGCAGCGTGATGTTTGTTTCTTGTCTCGAAATGGTGATAATGGTCGATGATCCCCGATAGGATAGGTCTGCACTCTGAAGTCCATGATGAAAAATAAAAATATATAGGGAACATGCACTGGTAACTGCATTAACTCACTCATCAGTAGAGAATAAAACCCCAAGCGATAATATTTTTTATTTAATTGTACACATCTACATAACAAAACACAAGTAAATGAAAGTCTGTTTCAAGCTGCTCTACACTAAATTTACACAATACGATGGAAATCGTGCATTAAGGCGTTAATAACCTTTTCTTCTTTTTTCCCAAGCCGAAAAATGAGTAGTCCTTCCTAAAACAGTAAAGTGTCAAATTTTTCATGGGGAGTTGAATATATGTATTTTGGACTGAATCTCTCGTGTGATGTGTGATACCCTTACTTTTAATGTCTGCATAAAAAACTCACAACTCACTCCCCTTCCTTCTCTTTCTTGCCTTCTGGTTTGCTTCTTTCATATTTTTTTATCTGACAAGTATAAAGAGAAAAGAAACTTTAGAGTAAAGTAAGTGCTAGATGGATATATTTAGGACTCAAATATTAGGAAGATATGGAACATGAAAAAAGACCCGTATCAAGTAACACTTACTTAAGCTACAATCCAGACTACTGCTTATGAAAATATGAGAAAAATAGCTTGCATGCTTTAAAAATGTAATATAACGTGCCTTACAACTTACGCCACAAACAACGGCGGCGGCATCGACAATCGACACCACTACCACCATCACAAAAAAAACGACAGACGAGAAACAAAGCAAAGAAGAAAAGGACAAAAACCATCATGAGCCCTATCCATATAACGTCCTATATATTATTATTAAAAACAACAAAAGCAGCAAGTTCAAATACATTATCATATTGTGCTATAAGCTATTAACCATAAATAAGGGGAAAGGCCAACTCATGCAATTCACATGAAGCGAGAGCGAGAGAGGACCAAAAAATGAGGGTAATTCCCAATGGAGCACCGAAGCTAATTGAGATTGATGATATAAAAGTTCTCCTTTTCCTCTGATCTCACTCTTTTCTGGAAAAAAAACTTTGCCAAGGTGTGGTGGAAAAAGATAATAAAAATTAAAATGCTCATTAATTTGTGACACGGGCACAGCCAAGATTCTGAAATTAAGACTAAATTACATAGTACCTGCGACTAAACTGATGAGATTTGAGTGATGATACGGGTCTCTGGCTGAAAGAGAAAGATGCACTTTGAAGGTAACAATTTCTCTGAGGGCAGCTGAAAATTTATAACTTTGATGTATACATCGTTTCCTGAAGCTCATTAAACAACGTGACAAAACTAGGCAGGGCTCTTGTCACAATCGCAACATAGGAAGCGGAAGAGAAGAACAAAATTATGAATGGACTGTTTCACCGAGAAACGTCATTAGCGTTAAAGTTCCTAGGAACAGGAATATATCTTTTGTGACAATTTTTCTACTTTCTATTTTCTAGGAAGTTGGAAGTAGAATCTCATTATAATACATAGGTAATAATATTTATCATGGATGAAAAGCATTTTAGCATTTTAGCATTATCACACTTTCTAAAAAATTAGTATAGATAGGCACAATATAAACAGTGAAAGTGTTTACTTTGCATCAAAAACCTCTGTGTTTATTTTTCGTTTACATAAACTTTACTAAAAAACTCCATAAAAATCAACCACATCATATTGGAAGAGGAGTCGTGTCACAAGCTGCGAATGAATTAATATAATATTCAAATTTCAGAAAGAAGTGAATGTACTGATGATGGAAAGAGAGCGGAACTACCAGCAAAACTCTTTGGGTGACAATGACTGGTGACTTGTCATTAATATCAAAATGCATGAGATAATATGAGATATGATCATAGGCAATAGCAGTCAGAAAATATGAAATTGGAAGAAGCAGCTCGGGTGATAATGCGGGTAATAAAGTACACGAATCCACCATCAGCTCAATGATATCAGCGGATAACACATGTTGCTTTATACATATTTATGTGGAAGGAAACACAGTGTTATCATTATGGATTTCTCTCGCCGGCAGGGAGAGACATGAAAGGGCACTTCTCGGTCGCGGATGAATTCTTGTTCTCCGGAGTCCGGGCCTTGATATATGCATTAAATGGATTGCAAGCGAAAGCTAATATGTAAATGCTCTACTTACACAAATGAGATAATGCATTTTATCAGCAGGAAGTTCCTGTCTTGTCATTCATTACCTTCTATATTTATATTATAACTAGCGCGATTAAACAAGAAACAATTTGCTTTTCGTTTGAATTAACAAACCAAGAACCAAGTTGGAAGTAGGAAGTGGTTTTTGGGGGTGGTATTATTTTATGGCCATTGAAAAGTTCAGGTACATTCTCCAGATAAGCATTTTTCCAAATGTAAATTCGATACAATATTTTGGGTACCTTTCAACTTTCGGTGTTCTAGCTCTTGAAAATGAAACATGACGCTCGCAACATGTTGTTTATGATACTTTTGTACCCGCAAAAGTTCGCACCTCTAACGGCTCCGTAAAATGTAGGTTTATTACTCCATAAATAGCAAATTGACATAGACCGTAAGTAAACCCACGCATTTTACTATTTTTCATCTCTCCTAAATTTTTTCCTTTAAAAGTCGTTTCAAGGTTAATTACGGAGTGTTAACTACATAATATATCATTGTTTTCTACCTAATTCTATTTAGACCGGGTGTAATTTCCTTTCATATTTTCTAAGAAAATTTTCTCTTGTTCCAAGCAAATTAAATATCATAGATCAATATTTCATTCAGAACTTTCGTACACTTTATTTTACCGCATAAAATATATGGCTCAGTAGAACGTTAAAATTAAATAATAATGAAAATTATATAGTGTAGGAGGAGTACTTTCTAAAGAACTCAGTACAATTAACCTTGAAGTTGAAGCACGAGAAAAGGCGGAGGCGGAGCCCTTCTAAATATGCACTTTTTAATTTAGAGTTTTTTATTACTGGTTTTACTACCATCTAAAAATAGGTAATTACCTCGTTTCTGAATAGAACCACCGATTACCAGACAATGATTTGTGGTTTTTCTTTGGTGAGACGGGGAAACATTAAACTGGCAAATATCCGCTTGTGTTTTTAGTTTTTGCTGATTTCATTTAACTATCGACGATTCAAGAAAGGCACATTTTAAAGATATTTTAGTATAAATGGCATGATGAGTGGTGAATGGCGTAGCATAACTATATATTATTAAATGAACAATAGTTTATACTCCTACTCAAATGATGCAAATGCAAATGGAGAAAAAACATCCAAATGGTTACGTCTTTCGCTCTCTTTTTATTTTTCGATCAATAGCAAAAATGAAAAATGGGGTTTGCACGCACGCAATCTACTCAACATAAAAACCGCTTTTACCAAATTTAGAGAAAGGCAAATGTAGGAGGAAGCTGATAATTATAGTGGAGGTGAAAAGAAAGTTGGCGGTTTGTTTTGCCATAATCTTAATTACGGCGACAGCAAAAGTATAAGAAATCTGAATAAACCTTTAATGCTACTCTCCTCTTGCCTTATTTACTGTAGCCTACTATTCTACACCTGCACCAGCACCCTAAATAGGACTGCCGTCCCTCATTGTTTCATAATATCATTATCGCCAAATGAGTTTTACCAATGGTTGTGCATAATGACGATTGTGTGATGTGAGCCATTATAGTTAATAGTTTACGCTGTCCCTCCTTCCTTCTTAGAGACACTTTTTTACTAACTGCGGGAAACGCGAACGCAGAATTCCTTATTTCTAACTTGTCATTATTATCATGTCTATTTCATTTTTCACATAAGCAAGTGGGCTGTAATAAATGGAGCACAATTGAATTGAATCATGAATAATTTTTTGAACATTACCAGGAGCCACCACAAAAAAGATTGTACTGCTGATTTGATTACATACCATTGTCTCCTCAGAGCTCCTCGTATTTTTTTCTTTTCTTTTTCACCCTTCTCTCCCATTTACTTTGCTTTTTTTGGTGCTACTTCTGCTGAGAGCTGATTGAAAGTAAAGTAGTAATAGCCTACTAAATGCAGCGACAATTTCCAATTTCGTTTTCCATATTTGGAAATCATGGTGTTTGCATTGTGAATATCTTATTACTGTGATGATATTTTATGCATATCTCATGAAAATGTGAGTCGATAGGGAGCTCATTATTTTCCCCTTAGAGGTAAATAACGTGTAACATTTTTTCAATCTTTCTCGTGCTGATTTCTCTTAAAACATAGTAGTTATACGTGGAAGATAAAAAATATATCTGTTTTCTTTTCACTCCAAAGTCCAAACCAAATACATGTACAAAAAAACGAACTAAACTATATAGGAATAGGAATGCGATATACTTATGCATGTTCAATGTACAACCTTTCACCACAATTAAGCACACAGCAGTGGCTCTTAGCTTTCATCATTTATCGTTGTCTAAACTAAAATCGTATACGCACCAATGCAATAGATTGCAAAGCTTGAAACAGCCAAAATGCAAATTTTCAATCTGTTAAGACTGCACATTACGCCACTGGAAGTCCAAATTCTTCAAATTCAAAGCGGTTGGATAAATATACTGAATTTGTTGTCATTCAATTTATTCACACAATGGATGCACATAATATTATTTTCTATACGCATCTATTAATTCTATCCAAGTATTATGGCACATCAAAATCATCCACTTGGTTTCCTGCAAGAAGTTAAGTTTGTCCCAAGTCCCAGAGCAGCAACGCAACAAGCAACACACATTTATGGGCTTGATCAAATATTTTTTTGTTATCTAAAAACCACGCAATGATTCAGTAAATGCAGCATGATTTAATATCTACGCATGCATAAATACAAAATGCAATCAAGCATGTAGCACAGCATCTTTTTGACTATACGCTTGAATTAATAGGGACATGTTTATGTACATTAATAATCATTCTTAATCTTTATTCCTCCTTCCTATAAAATACCACATACATGTACGAGTCTACGAGTTATCCATGATAATGATAATGAATATAAAGCAATGCAATGTCATTTATGAAACAAAACATTTTGTCATTGTTGGAGTGTTCGAATGAATGAATGAGACAGACTTATTAATCGAGAGACTCTTGTAAAGACACATTATTCGTCTCGCTGAATATTACGATTTCAACAACGTGGTGCCAGAACATTAATGATTCAATGATACTTGAAAATAACATGTTGGTGCTTTACTGTCTTATTTTCAACTCAATAGACATGACATTGACAACAAAAAATGCATTTTGGCAAACATATTATTATATAAAAAAGCATAAAAATACAAAAGATACAATGTTAAAATACATGTATACTGTGAATCTTTCAAACTTCAATATATTTTATTTTTCAATTTCAGATCTCTTTCGTATACGCTACCGGAAAGCTCTCAAAAATGATAACCTGCATCAACGTCACCCCGTCTTCTAACCACCATCACAAAACCACTCGACATCTCTTTCAACTTGGCCATCACACACAGCAACAGCAGTACCTTACACAATGGTTGTTCCATTTATGGATTCTATTTACATTTTTGGTGATTGCCGGAAGCGAATCAGGAGAAGGAAGCTCCCTTTCGTCATCTTCTTCACAAACGTCGACTGACGAAGTACTCGGGACTCCAGAAGCTCGTGGTAAGAATACTTGATGTACTCCTTTCAGGCTTTCAGGTTGTCTTCCTATATGATATGCTCACTTTTGAGAGTGCGTGATGAAAAAAACTGAAAAGTAAAATGTAACTGTCAGCACGTTGAACACAAAAGTTGCATGCTGCAGTTGTTGTGAGGATGCAATTTATGCAATTCAATCAATTTTCATTGAAGGTAGGGAAAAGTACATCCACCAAGAGCAACCCTCTTACATTGTGAAAGCTATATACATATAAACCACGGAAAAATAGAGGTTTTTTGAATTATGCAAATTTATATACAAGGAAGCAGTTTTATATCTCTGGTACGATGAGAATAAATAAAAAAAATTGTATTTTGTATTCAGTCTTGTACTTTCACTTAAATGAGTGCATTATATTTCAAGTGCACTCCAGTCAGTCATCAAGGAAAACGGGCAGGAAAGGACATCACATCAAGTACACATATGGACAATTATGAAAATTACCGTTTCCTTCCCTTTTTCTCTGCTTAATAGGCTCGTTAAAATGGTTCCAGCTTCCAACCTCTTTTTTGAAATATTATTACCGCTCAGTCTCCGTCAACTGGAGAGACAAGTGTGTATACTGGCAAACAATTGAGCCTGTAGTTATTATTGTGTTTTATCACTCTGACTTGAGTAAATTGCATTTTCCATATAACAATAATAATAATGACATGTTATGTAATATTGGAGGGTACAACTTCCATTTTCATCCTGTCAATGTGAATTGCTTTTGTATACCTTTCTATGATACTATACTAAATAGGGAGGGAGGCTCTCTCCATTGTTTTGAGCTTCAAGTGTAGCCTTGTCTCAGTCTGGCAGAATTAATAATTCTGCTGCTGGAGTTCGAATATTCATTTTTTATTCTGTGCAGTAAAAACACTTCACCCAAAATTTACTAAAATCTCTAGTTATTGCTCATATGAGCGCATTGTGCACATATATTTTACAATTACTACTTAATGAAATTGAAACGCATGTCCGTGTCCCGGGCATCATTCCACTTTTTTAAAGAGTTTTACAGCTATTGTGATTCTGAAAATTTACGTTGGCATATATGGTAGCTCATTTTACCCCGATTTGTTCACTTGAAGTTCTACCGTTACAACATTTACTTAATCCTTTTCACAATGCCTCATATACATACTGCCATTAACTGTGAGTCAGTTATCTCCTGTATCAAATCTACACCTCTCCACTTTATGCTTTCTTCCATTCTTTGTTTAAGCATCCGTACCAACTAAGTAAAAATGTAAAGAAAAAGCAAACTTAATCATATATATATGGTACCACCATCGTATCGCCACCAGAAGCCTCCAGCCATTTTCCATCGGTAATTGTTTCAAATTCCACGGGGGCAGTCAGTCAGTCACACACATGCATGCACATTAAAATAACAATGTAATCTTCCCCCACCGCAGATTGTAGAGAGCCCTGCAGCCCGAAGTGTAGAGATAATTACAAGAGCATTCTATGTAAGTATTCTCCACGAAATAAAGTATTCACTTGTGTGCCTCCTCCATAATATTCAATACAAAAAAAGTGCAGCAGCAAAATAGTTATAAATATAAATGTTGAGGATTGGATTATTATAGCGAGTATGAAAGCTAGGGAGGATGAAAAAAGCGTAATCATCATATCATGCAATACGTGTTGTCTGTGTATGTCAAGCCTGTCATGATACTTTATAGTTCTGTAAAGAAAATTAAGATAATCAGCTTTATATTTGCCTGTGTATTTGAGCTTTGTAGTTACTGCTGGCTGGAATGTAAAGGAGGTTCAAATCCAATGCAATTCACTCCAAACAAAATAGCTACTCTTTCATTTTCAAGTTTATGCAATAATATCATCTTTACCATTGTGTCAGCATATAAACGCTCATCATCATGTAATGTACCTCTGCAGTCTGGAGTCTGGAGACACTCCTTTGCAGTTTCTTATCTACAAAATGAGCATACTTATCAACCTTGTTTTTTCCTGTCCGGTGGTGTGCTTTTGATTACTTCTCCTGTATAAAACAGCATGAAAACATGATGTATGTCCGGTTGATTCATCTTTTTATCGTATAAAGTCACTTTTTGTATAAATTTTATAGCTGTTTAGGTGGCGTAAGGATTTTTTATCTGGTTTTACAGAAAAAAACTATGTACAAGTTCTGTTTAATGTTTTTCGTGACATGACATGAAGTTGATACCTGCTTGAAATTATGATTGCACACGAGAATTGTATTTCATATTGGTGCATCTTTAACAGTAACTACATCTTTTGATTCAACAGACTTCCGAGGAAAGATGATGCTTCAGTGAAGTACGCAAGTATAGATTATATTGCATTTCACTGGAGAAATATTCCTGTTTACTTATTATTCAGAATATTTTTTGGCCAGTCGTGATGGAATATGAGAAGTTCAAATGTTGATCTCGTGCAAGTTAAAACTAAAAGTTTCAAGAGTATCATATTATTAACTATCACATCAACGATTTCAAGAAACAAGTTTTTTCAAGTCATAAAATGGCATTTTATTAGGAATCTGTTATAAATATTGATTTTAATATGTAAATAGTTAATATTTCTGGTCAGGATTCTAAGATGGTATTTGTTTACGACAAAAAAAATATGGTGCATTGATAAAGCCCAGATGTAATTTAACTCCAATAATAGGGTTAATTTACTTGGAACTTGGACTAGCTAATTTTGCAAGAGAATATTAAAATCTTATGCGTGACAATTTACCTCAAACTTTCACCACGACAGCTTAAATTGGTAACTTAAGACTAAGAATCAGGTCACAAAGTTACTTCATAAGCTTGTTCATGTACCTCACTTTTTCTTCTTCAATGTGGAGTCAAACTGTAATTTGAATCTGAACAAATATTTTGTTTATGAAAATAAAATCTGAATCTTTGGCTGGATTTGGATTACTGCTACACATACAAAACAGGTTAAATATTTACACCAAAAATATGAAAACTTTCCGGCAATCTGACAGGTCTTCTTTTCTTTGGTGTTTATTATAACTACTGATGAAATTTTCTATGTGAATGAGGTAGGATGTGGTGTATATAATTATTCTAAGCGTAATGTTACCAAAAGCAAACAACATTTTTGTGGTTTTTCGCGTGTGGCTTTTCATGGCATTACAGATAACCCTGAAACATTCGATCAAGTGGGGCTGAAAACGGCTAGTGAAAATAACTGTTTCATAGTTTCGTTCTGTTATCTGTACATAGTGTGCATGAAATTGGTACCATATTATAATAATATCCCGAAAATCCCAACCCATTCAATTTAAGAATAAAATACACACAATGAAAAAGCGTGTAGCACTTTACAAGTAACTTTGCTACTCACCCAGACAGTTTTGTTTACAAGTTCGCATGATTGTTCTTCTGGTGCGTGATGATAGTTTCCCAGCTCAGTCTTATCGCAGAAAAGTATCTCAATCCATTCAAAATCCAAATTCAATTACCACTATACCACTACCACCACCAGCACCGCACTGCTTCTTCCTTCTTCCCTTCTCTCATTCAACTCATCATCATAATCATCGCATGCTTTTTGTTATCCTTCATGCTCGTCTAAAACCAAAAAAAAACCAGTCATCAAGCTTATCCCATGACAAACTGATTAAAAGCTCTGGCTCTGCTGCTTTTGTTGAATCGACAGTCTATGTGCTTTTCAAAATTATATATTAAATATTTATTGATGCACAATGTACAAAACACAAAACCATTGATGAGCTGCGTATAAGGGGAAAAATATAACTGACTCAACAGCTTTCATAATAAAAATAACTACAAAGATTCCCTGCCTGCTATTTCCTTGTAAATGTTTTCCTGATGACTATTGATGATGACAAGACAATTTTTAAAGTGTATTTGTTTGTGTATAAATATGTAAATAAGATGGGTGGATGAATACTCCTTGCTGAGTTCTGATTTTGTTTGCTTTTTGTACTTTTTACAAAATGCACAAAAGAAAAACGAATGGAATGCTGATGATGATGAAGGAGGCAAACAAGTGCATTAATTGTGCGTAGGCATAATACAATAAATGATAATAAAAAAAAGAGAATCAGTTCATGAATCATGATGAATGAGCAAAGAAAAAAAAGGGGTGGCTCTCACTTTCCTTTCCAGCAGAGCCGTACTGCAGTGTAAACAATAAAAATCAAATTCTAATGAAATGCACCCAATCTTGTGGAGACAAGGACCAACGACTGAGAAGATGGAAAACCACACCAGTGCACTTCACAGCAGTGGGTCATCTCGTCATCATGATCATACCTACTTGCATTACTATCTCATCTTCTTACGCATAGCTTTGTTGTTGTTGCATCACCTCCCAAAATTGTACGCATTTTTTCAAGCCATAAACAAGTAAAAGTTATTGATAATGTTAGCCCATTAGCCAAGACCATCTTATCGAATTTGAGTTTTTTTGTTATTATACCTATTATACTGGTTTTTTAATCTGTTTTCTAAATCCAGTAACTTTGAAGTTATGCACTGTTGTTTCTATTTGCTTGAAAGTTTTCCAGTGTTAGAAATAGTATATCTATAACATTAACATAATGATAATCACACACAATCATAATCATCATAATGAAGTACCTGCCTGAAAAGTTACCAAAACGGATGTTTAATGTATCTAAATTATTGGAGCCAGACAGACTTGTAAAAAAAATTATTTTTTATGTAGCAATTTCTCCTTTGCTTGTAGGTAGGCTTAAGCATTGTCACAAAGTCACAAAGGTGATACAGTAATTCATCTGTCCAAGTCCATGAAAGGCAAAACTGCCTTCACCGTTTCACCCAAGTTGGTATAGACAGTGGAAGAAGACAGGTAGTAGATAGCGTGTGATGGTGGTCGTTTTTTTCTGAAAGACAATAGACAATGCATAAATATTTTAATGCAAGGAAACCGGTTCTCATTAAGATATGAACATGAAGGCTCATGTCATG
Source organism: Entomobrya corticalis (assembly GCA_034694325.1). Taxonomy (NCBI): domain Eukaryota; kingdom Metazoa; phylum Arthropoda; class Collembola; order Entomobryomorpha; family Entomobryidae; genus Entomobrya; species Entomobrya corticalis. Next base: position 798 of record JAQFYG010001629.1, on the reverse strand, counting down.
TCATCCGCTTTTTTGGTAGCTGAGAAAATATTTTCTCTGGAGCAGATTAGATCGTGACAGATGATATATTTTAAAATGTATCCCAATAAAACACAATAATAATGAGAGATATTTCTATGAGAAAGCATTATTGCCAGAGAGTTAGGAAACAAAAATTTCGAAATCACTTGCAATACAAATTGAAAATGTAAAAGTTATTTGTAAGCTCATCAAAAATTACCGCATAGAAATAGTGGAAAATATTTTAGGCATAACAGTAATTAACGAAATGATATCGAATTTGGTTTCAGGTGGTCTTGCATGCAGATTCCCACCAAGATGGAATGGACAATGGTTTCAGTCCGGTGTTCATCACTCCATCACAATCACCACATCTACTATCAGTACAAAAGGCAAATGCCTGGAGGTAGATGGAGAAAAATATCTCGTACATCAACCGTAAGTTTTATTTTCACAGGAACATAATTATCGGTAATAAATAATTTGAATACTTACAACTTTATCTTAATTTTTTAAATTTCTCTTAGGCGCAGTAACTGTTACAGATGCTTAGTATTTAGTGAAAAACATTCCAATGTACTCCAATACAAAGAAAGTAAGAGCAACTATTTATATACCAGAACAGAAATCTCCAGCACATTATGAAGATATTCTAGAATATTCTAGAAGTGATCCTTTATTAACACATTACTTCCTTTTACAGCGTACTGCATCCAGGAAAGACGTTCACTTCCTTCGATCTGCTCAACAATTTCTGGGGATGCGAATCTCTACGCCATGTTTCGTCTGGATGCCTCG
>JAQFYG010001628.1:0-17962 GCA_034694325.1 Entomobrya corticalis | reverse complement strand
TTTATCTTAATTTAAATATCATAGCGTAACATATTTTGATACCATTATTACAATCAAAAGTAAAAACTTACAAAAAATGCGATGTTTTTTATTTTTATTCTGTTTTGAATGTTCCGGAACTACATTTACAATTAGGATTATTTAGTTTAATTTTACCTTTGTGGACTGTAATATTTAAAAAAATAAAAGTAATGAAATTTTTTACACATATTTCTTTCATTTAACGTTTGTTTGAAAATGAAAACTTGATTATGAGCTCATTAGTGAATAACTTAGCCCCTTTGGGACAATACACTAACATGTACCTATTTTTGATTACCTGTAACTTTAATTATAAATTCTTAAACCACCATTAACTTGATATTTACTACTTATAATACTTTACAATTACGATAACATTATAGTTTCTATTTTATTCTTATCGAAATCTTTGCCTACAATAGATGATACACATATTAGCGCAGTTTTTTTCTACGTACGATGTTTCATCAAATGCCGATATTTTCCTCTTAGGTCAAAGAACTCTTTGTCACACAATTCGCAGCTGTGTGGCTTTTATCCGGTATGACGACGAATGTGGCTGAGCAGATGAGGCTTTTCAAAGAACTGTTGGTCACAAAACATGCAACTAAATAGACGAAGCCAATTTTAATTGCCGTTTACGTTATGATTACGGTTGATGTGAAAAGCCAGGTCTGTTTTTATAGCAAATCCTTTTTTGCAGACGTTACAGGAGAATGGTTTCTCTACCAGATGCATTCTTTTTATGTGATCGTTCATTTGTTGTGAAGTTGTAAACACCGCCCCGCAAAGTGTACAGTTGTGCGGTTTTTCACCGGTGTGGACGAGGATATGGTTACCTAAACTACCTTTGGTTGTGAGTTTCCTTTCGCAAAATATACAGGAATGCTGACTTTTTTGGTGAGGCTGCATGTGTGTTCGTAAATGCGAATTTAGTTCATATTTTGAAATAAAACAAGCATTGCAATCAGTACATTTGTTTGGCTTTTCTTGAATGTGATGATGTTTCATATGGCTAAGTTTTCCATTTAAATGTACAAAATCTTTGTCGCATAGTTCACAGTTGAATGCTCTCTCTCCAATGTGCCTACGGTAATGATCAAATAGCACAGTTTTATAGCGGTATGTCTTATTGCAAAAAACGCAGCAAAAGGTCGGCATATTTCCGCTAGAATGTGTCTTCAGATGTTGCCGCAAATTGTAGGATGTGGTGTACTTCTTATCACACTCATTACATGGATGCACTACTGCAGCAAAATGAGTTTTTTCATGTCTTTTTGCATTGGCTTGTAGCGAGAAAGTCCTTCTACAAAATGAGCAGCCAAAAGGCCGTTCATCCATGTGAATTCTTTCATGTGATTTGAAATTGCTAGCACGAGTAAATACTTTTCCGCACGACGAACACTTGAAAGGTTTTTCGCTTGAATGGGTTTTTATATGATGATTTAAATTATATTTTGCTGAGAATAGTTTGTTGCAAAAAGAACACTGGAACGTCTTTTCACTCTGCACATCATTTACATGTGATTTAAGGCATTGAACCGAAGCAAACATTTTTTGACAAATCTTGCATTTGTGAGTGAGTTCTCCCAGGTGGCGTCGAACATGATTCTTTAAATGAGACTCCCGTGTAAAGGTTTTGTCACACAGTTTGCAAGGAAATCTGATACCCCTGTGAACTGATATAACATGTCTTCTCCTTCCTGATCTAGATTTGAAGCTCAGATTACAATCATTACATGAATACATGTTTTTGCAGCATTTACCACAATCCTGATGTTCTCAAAAAAACAGTCGAAATTTAGCTGTGAAGTACTTAGTAGTTACTAATAGTTCATATATTCATTAGAGTATTATTTTTTTGATATAACTATTAAATGATCACTTTGTAAATTATTTCTTACAAAATAATCTGTTAAAAGTAAGAATTGAGACAGCATTCAACGATTTATTAAAATATTGTGCTAAATAAGTATTATACGTTTCTTAGGTTTAATTTTTTGCAATATTTCTAATGCATATAGTACAAAAGTTGTTTGTCCTGATAGTGGATACGTCAGAAAAGCTATTTCAATCAAGACTATCTTCCAGTTAGGCACTTTTTGTAAATTACCAGCCTCTTTGGTTTATCAACATGTTTAACATAAATTTTTTTCGCGCTCACCACATGAATTTTCAAAGAGTTTTGGATAAAAGATTTAATGAAGAATGGACCAAATGGACACTGAATTTCGGTCGTAAAACACAAAATGTCGACAAGAAAAAACTAAGCACGCCTTTTCAAACAGAAAAACAGACTGTTTTGAATGAACATTTACGGAAGTTTAATTGTGAACAGCTCAAAGTAAAATAACTTATTATTTCGCTTAGGATTGCCCTATGTGCCTGTTTTGGTTGAACGCCTTCATTTAAAATGAATTGGGATTGGTGCTTTGTAGTATGTACCTAAAGTTTTTTGATGAAACAAGTAAACGTAGCCACAGCCTGATTGAATACTGAATGAAAAAAAATATGAAAGCTTGTCTTAAATGCACAGTCTACAATGTTAGGTATATGATATACGATATTATTTTAGCAAATCTTTAAAGACTGAGGACATGCAACTGAAGTAAAAGTGCACTGTATTTAAGCCTTAAACATTTCTCATGTGTCTTGCTCTTCTGAATGTTTTGTGTAACTTTTTAATCCTTTTATAAAGAAAAAGCAAACAATCAAGTTAACAATACCAGGTGTGGTTAGTTCATGTCTTTTAAGAAGTAAATAAGTCGTTGGGTATATAAAACTCCTATACTAAAAATGTACCTAACCAGGTTCGGGCTTAGGCCTTAAAAAATAATCGCCTTAAAAATAACTCCCTTTTTTAATATTTATGCCTACGTGTAAATATTTTGTACTGAAAGATAGCTATTGTAATAAATAAATTTTACTCCCCTCATAAATAGCGTAGGAATTTCCATCATAGCTGTCGAGGCTATTGGTGTCCCATGGCTACCGTTCACTGACAACAAGAATATATTTGGCCATGCGGTCACCTGGACGCCGGCCACCAGAACAACAACAAAAATTTACTTTTTTCTTGTCGGCGATCTGACATTTTTATATAATTTCATAGAAAAATGAAATAATATTAATGAGAGCATCCACGACTAGTTCGAACAGCCCATATTTAATTTTTTTACTAATGATATTTTCATCAGATTTACTTTGAACAAAATACAGAGTTTAAGAACCCTGTCTTTTTTAATTGAAATCGCCCCATAAATACCCCATTAATAGCGATGTAAAATTTCGAAATTTTAGCGTAATTAGTGATTTAGCGTAAAACGCTTGAATAATTAAATATACATTACATTTGCAAAAACAATGTAATATTTCCAAAGAACAGTTTAGGCACAAAAAAAATTGGAAAAAAATAATTAAAATTTTAATTGCTGGTTAACTGACAGTTAATTTTCTCCGAGTCCCAGCACCGTTGGGTCCAAATGACAGTTAAAGGTCAAAGGTCACAACCCTGAAAAGATATTCCCGTTGGAATTTTTATCCAACGATGCTGGGACTCAGAAAAAACCGACTGTTAAGGCAAGTCAATTAAGTCAGCAATTAGCGGATGGGGTCATGCATACAAAACAGGTTCTTATTTTAGATGCTACCACCCCCCAAAAACAATTACAGAAAACTTATCCTGATTTGGCTGAAAATTAGTATACAGATGTAATTTTGCATGTTGATCATTAATATGAATTTATTAATTGATTTGTGCACTATATAGTACATAATTAGTAGAAAACTATAATTTTCGAAAACGTCGGATTTAGATAAAAATTAGTATTCAGAGGTAATTTGACATGCTGATTAACAATATGAAGTAAGTTATTGAAAACTAATTAATTTGTGCACTATATAGCACAAAATTGATCAAAAATTGATTATTTTAGCACTATGTAGTGCACAAATCAATTAATTTTTAATTTTTAAATACATATTATTAATCAGCATGTCAAATTACCTCTAAATACTGATTTTCATCTAAATCCGACGATTTCGAAAATTATAGTTTTCTACCAATTATGTACTATATAAGGCACAAATCAATTAATTTTAAAAACATAAGTTCATATAAGGAATCAGCATGCCATAATACCTCTGAATACCAATTTTTACCTAAATCCGACGATTACGAAAATTATAGTTTTCTACCAATTATGTTCTATATAGTTCAAAATTCAATTAATTTTCAATTGATTTGCCTGTATTATTGATCAGCATGTCAACTTACTTTTAAATACTAATTTTTACTTCAATTAGACGATTTTTAAAATTATAGTTTTCTACCAATTATATACTATATAGTGCAGAAATCAATTAATTGGTTAGCCCTTGTCAATAAATTAACATGGAGTTAAAAAATACGAAGTTATTTTTAATTTTTTAAATTGTGCATTTAGTGGGGATCTTAACTTGTAATGTGAACATTCCCACGCTAGTTCTCTTTTCTGCCGCTGTGCCACCATCGCACATTTTGACAAAACATGACTTTCCTTTTTTGTCTCAACTAGTCGTGGATACTCTCTAATATAAAAATATGGCTCCAAGCTTAAAATTTAATCGGATTCATAATAACGCAAATATATTAGAAATTCCTAATTTTCCACGTACTCTAAAAATGCATGTAAAACCTGGAACGAAATCCAAATGAGAAAGTCAAAGAAAAGTCAAACCTAATTTAATTTATCTGACCAATTACTTTTCCATGATAAATGTTTGATAATTGATTACTGGCGAAAATTGAGATATTTTTCATACAAAAAGGATGTCACTTATTTCGTATGCAATATAATCAACCAAATAGTCTGAAAAATTACTGGAACTACATTGATATGTCAGCTTCCAATGATGAGATAATGTGCACTGGCATATAGTCATATTATTTTAAAATTTAGGAAGGCCAAACAAAATCTAATCTAATCTTATAACGGACGTGGGCTGCCGGCATTTATGGTGATCTCCGACGATGGAAGGTTTCTAATATTTGTTTCCTGAGCTTCTCAAGAGTGGAAACGAGTCACTGCGGGTTGGCGAGGTACCTAAGAGCACTGGACTTTGAAAGCAAACCAAAAATGTCATTATTTGAAGCAGGGATTAGAACGGTGGACAGGAGTAGGTTAGTGGGGGCTACAGATTGTGCAGACTTACGAACAACTCAGGCGTCTCATGAATTGGAAGTCACTCAAAGCTTAGTCAGTAAAGCGCCTGGACCCATTCGAAAACCTCATATATTTGTTGATTTGAGTTATGTTCCTTTTCCTAATATTTTGATTGATAGTCCTTGGAATATGACTTGTTGAAAATGCAACTGCATTCTATTGCACTCATGTATTCTGATTAAAATATTAAATAAGAATCTTTTGGTGTTGTGAAATAAATAAAATGAAAGGATATATAGTTAATAGGTGGTTGCTGTAAATATTTTAATGCATGATAGATGTAATTCATACTTTACTCTTTATGATGTGTGTTAAATTATGAAAATCAAATAAATGATAGAGCATTAAAAACATTAAACTTGTTTCAAAGGATTTTAAATGCTTGGCCTAAAAATTTATTATCAAAGTTGAAACGAATTTCTCATTTCTTTCATAGTAGTGACATATGGCACAACGATTTTCAAGTGATTTTAAACATTGTATTAGTAAGTGTGAGGATTTGCCATGTGATAAGTTCTAATTATTTTTCAAAATTCCTTCATTTCAAGAACGGCCCGAGGCAATACAATATGTTCTTGAAGGGTCAAGCATTACTGGTACAGGCTATATGAAAACTGTGCAAAGTGTAACGGAATAAAAAAATACAAAAATGCATTATTCACGAGTCACGAAATAATATACGTAAAATGGGTTTTCATTTTTAAAGACAGCATAAAAGCATCAAAATATGCATCTTTGGCTTCAAAAATGTAAATTACAAGTACTCATATAATATTCACAATATGTGGTGATAATGAGCGACAGGGCGATAGCTGATAGCATTGAACAAGCCTTTATTTAAGCACAGAAGCATTTTATCAAAAAACGCACTAAAAGAAACAATAAGATTTCCTTTCTCAGAAGTGAACCCTTTCCCCAAAAATGCAACCATTTCAGTTGTTTTTGTATTTTTGTCTCTTTGGTTCTGCGTGTCTGGTATGTGCAGGTTGATTATAGGAAGCAAGGAGAACGTCGTTTATTCTGCAGTTTTATATGGTCAGAGACAAGAGGTAGGTACCTCAAAATGAAAAGTTTAATTCTTTAGCTTTTCAGCACTCACGAAAACAAGTAACCTGTTGAAATTATCCAAAGCATTTTTCTTTGAGGATGAAAAAACAGGATTATGTATTTTGCAGCGGTTCACTTCATAAAGTTTTTCAGTATTTTGATAGAATAACTAACTGTTTTGTTGAAAACTTTGAGAAATGTAGAAACATGGGTAAATCAGAAACTATCATCATCTGTCGAACTATCGGACATGATGCACCAACCATTTGGTCAAAAAGTAAAGTAATCTGTCCCGAGTATCCTGAGATTTTTTCAAAAAGGGAACTTAATATAGTCCATTAAATAATATAGTCCCTCTTCTTACCTTAATTTACTTTTATTTATTTTTCCTGTATCTCCAAATTATTATATTTTTTTTTGTGAAATTATCTATTTCAGCACAGTGAACGTGTAACTGTGCTGCTTGATTTTTGTATTGCAATCCTTTTCTAAATAAATAAATAAAATAAAATAAAATAAATTAAAAACAATTGTTTTTAAAATAGTTGTGCATATTTGTAAGTATTTTTCTAAGAAATGAATATTATTTATTATATAAATATAATACGTATATGTTTATATTATCGCATTCCACTGTCAGTCTTGGCATTCAGAACATGTTTTAAAGAAAACCAAATGTTTCAACATGCACAAGATATGTACCTGAGTACCTGTAATTAAATCTCCAATCTCCTGTACCTGTAAACCAAAGTTGGAAAGAGACCGTCTTAGCAAACACAAAGCATATTTATATCTAGAAATCAAGCATATACTTCTTGTATTATTTAATTCCTTTCATTGATGAAATCTAAGTCCTCTTGAAAAAAACAGTGGCTTTTAAAAATTAATACTTGGAAGGGAATAAGAGGTAAACCGACCGACAGGTGATGACAGTTTCTGATTTATCAATGTTTCCACTTTTCAAATAGTTTCCATCAAAACAGTAAATTATTTTAAACTGAAATACTACGTGAAGTGAACTGCTACAAAACAAATAATTCCATTTATTCATTGTCAAAGAAAAATGCTTTGGACAATTTCAACAAGTAACTTGTCTTCGTGAGTGCTAAAAAGCTAAAAAATAAAAGTTTTCATTTTGAGGTACCTACCTCTTGTCTCTGACCATATAAAACTGAAGAATAAACGACGTTCTCTTTGCTCTCTGTAATCTACCTGCACATGCCAGACACGCAGAGACAAAAATAATTGAAATGGTTTTGTTTTTGGGGAAAAGGTTCATTTCTGAGAAAGGAAATCTTATTTCATTTTGTGCGTTCTTACAGAAAAATGTTTGGTGCCTTAATAAAGGCTTGTTCAATGCTATAAGCAATCACCCTTTCGCTCATTACCATCACATATTGTGAATATGATATGAGTACTTGTAATCCATATTTTGAAAATCAAAGATGCATATATTGTTTTTTAAAACCTATTTTACGTATTTTATTTCGTTATTTGTGAATAATGTATTTTGTATTTTTTTATTTCGTTGCACTTTGCAAAGTTTTCATACAGCCTATACCAGTAATGCTTGACCCCTCGAGAACATAATATTGTGTCGCCTCGGGCTGTTCTGGAAATGAAGGAATATTGAAAAATGATGAGAAATTACCTCCTCTAGAATCATCATACTTACTAGTATTTACCAAATGAATGATAAAAAATATATGAATAATGTTTAAAATAAATTATACGTCTTTGTGTCATATGTTACTACTGTGAAAGAAATGAGAAACTCGTTACAACTCTGATAATAAGTTTAGTATTTAAAATGTTTTATCATTCGTTCGATTTTCATAATTTAACACACATCGTAACCGTAAGCAGTATGAACTACATTTATCATCCATTGAAATCTTTATAGCGACGAACTGTTAACGATTGATCCTTTCATTTTGTTCAATTCATAATCCAAAAATTTTCCTAATATTTTAACCTGAATACAGGATTTTAATAAATTGTAGGTGTTGTCTTTTTAACAAGCACCATTCCAAAGACCACCAGTCTAAATAATACAAAAATGGACCATAATCCAAATTAACAAAAACATGAGATTTTTGAATGGGTCCGGGCGCATTTCTGACTGCTTTGAACGACTTTCTGTTATTACGGGGGTGGAGCAGATGCTTGAGATCGGTGTCTGTCTGCAGCACTCACCAACCTTGATCCTGTACTCCTGTCACTCGTTCCAACTTTTCTGTTCGATATTTTTACGCCAATGATTTGTCTTCAAAGGCCAGTGCTCATAGGTACGTCGATAACCCGTTGTGATTCCATTCAACTCTTGAGAAGCTCAGAAAACAAATACTAGATAACTGGTATCGTCGCAGGTCACAATAAATACAGCTTCATCAAGTTCGTTTTGTGGTGACGGAGAACTAAGTGGAGACTCAATTTATAATGATTGACCATTTGATTGATTTAAATGCGATCAACAAACACCTAATAATATATATTGGGGTAAAGTGAGAATTTAAATTGGTTTTAGGCTTTTTCAACTAAATTATTATGTTACCCTGTGCCTGTGCGCACGATCGCATCATTGGAAGCTGACATGTCAATGTGGTGTCAGATTTGATTTAGATTATTAACTATCGGTATCATTTTAAAGTGCGATATAGGTAGTTTATGCGATGAAGATCCAGTCTGTGTGGTAACACGACAACTCAAACCATACTTGGCGATTGACAACAAATTTAGTAGACGAGTGCCTTAAAGCAATTATTTGGGGAGTTTGAATTTCAGCTCTATGTGTCAAACCGTTTGGGGTCTGCAGGTCATAAATAGTCACGTGTATTTTAAACAGGAATTTTTTTTTATTTCATTTGATTGCATAAATCGATATAAGGAACAATACAGAACCACTTTTATGAAGATACTATATGTCAATTCATAATCCTTAGGGCAGTGAGGGTCGTAAAAGATTACATGCATTATAAATAGTCCCTATTACCGGTAGTTGCACATAATATGGGTATAGCTACCCTTCCCGTTTAAATTTAGTTTAGTAAAATAACGGGTTTGGGGAGTTGTAGGCATTTTCGGAAATTTAACGAATTCCACAAAAGTTCATTGGTTCCTTGAGAGTACCAAAATTAAATTATAACTATAAAATATTTACGAAAAATACGCAGGAATGCTTTAAAAGCTATCTTGTATGGGATTCCATTTAACTGGTAGCATTATTGAGATTCTGTGCTATTAGATCATTTAAAAATAGCAAGTACGTTATGCTGTTATTAAATTGAATACTATGCTGAAAGCTTAATTAAAGTAAAACTAAAATACAATGACAACTCATTTCTGTGAAAAATGTCTCAATTGTTGCTAGTCAATCATCAAACAGTTATCATTAAAAAGTGATCAGTCAGATGCATTGAATTATTTTCAAATGCGATTTGATTTTTCTTCTACATTCTCCCTTAGATTTCTTTCCAGCTTTTATATAAATCTTGAAAGAAGGTAATAAATTACGGATTTCTTATGTTCTGGCGTTATTAGGACTTTGACTGAATTTTAAGCTTGAAACCATCTTTTTGTTGGCATTATTTCATTGTTTTATGAATAAAGTATGGTGTAAATTATCAAATCGCTGATCACAACAAAATCTATATTGTTTTTGTTGTCCTGGTAGCCGTGTGACCAATTATTGTTGCCAGTAGCATGGGACACCAATGGCCTCAGCAGCGAGGATGCACATATGCCATTTAGATTTAATATGGTGAGTAAAATTTGGTAATTCGAATAGATATTTTTCAGTAAAAAAAATTTGCACGTAGGCACAAATATTAAAAAAGGGAGTTATTTTTAAGGTGATTATTTTTTAAAGCCTAAGCCCAAAGCTGGTTGGGTACATTTTTAGTTTAGAAATTGTATATACCCAGCGACTTATTTACTTCTCAAAAGACGTAGGCACACCACACTTAGTACTGCTAACTTGATTTGTTTACCTCTTTTGTACAGAAGGATTAAAAAGTTACACAAAATATTAAGAAGTGCAAAATACATGAGAAACTTTTAAGGCCTAAATACAATACACTTTTATTTCAGTTGAAAGTCGTCAGTCTTTCCAGATTTGCTAACAATATATCTTGTGCTGCGTACCTAACATTGTCGACTGTGCATTCAAGACAATGTTTTATATTATCTTTCAATAAATATGCATTCAGGCTGTAGCTACGTTTACTCTTTTCCTTTCAATGAAAATCATTTAGGTACAAACTACAAAGCACCAATCCCAATTCATTTTAAATGAAGGCGTACAACCACATCAGGCACATAGGCAATCCGGAATAAAATAATAATTTATTTTACTTTGAGCAGTTCACAAGTAAACTTTTGTAAATATTCATTTAAAACCGTCTTTTTTTGTTTCAAACAGATATGCTCAGTTTTTCGTTGTCCAAATTCTGTGTTTTACTGGAGAAATTTGGTGTCCATTTTCTAAAAAAACTTTCATCCAAATGTCTTTTAAAATTCATGTGGTGAGTGCGAACAAAGCTTGTGCTCGACTTGATGATAAACCTACAAGGCTAGTAATTTAAGAAAAGTGCAAACTGGAAGATATCCGTAACTGAAAGTGTTTTTTGATGTATCTACCAGTAGGGCTAAGAATTTCAGTACTATTTGTGATCAAGTTTTTGCATAAAATGAAATCTAAGAATTAAATGAACTTTAATAACTATTTTAATGCTGTTTCAATATTTTTTAATAGATTTTTTTGTAAGAAATATTTTAACAAATGACTATTTAATGTTTATATTAAATAATTGAAACTCTACTGAATATATGAACTACATACTAATACTAACTAAGTACTGCAAAAAAAAATTTGCAAAGTTTTTGGTAAACTTCAGGATTGTGACATATGCAGCCAAAACATGCATTGATGTAATGAATGTAGTATGAGCTTTAAATCTGCGGAAGGAAGGAAGTTACACGTGAGATCGGTGCATAGGGGAATTAGATTTCCTTGCAAACTGTGTGATAAAACCTTTACACAGAAGTCTCATTTGAAAGATCATGTTGGACGCCACTTGGGTGAACTCACTCACAAATGCAAGATTTGCTCAAAATTGTTTGTTTCGGTTCCTTGCCTTAATTCACATATAAAGGCAGTACACAGTGAAAAGAAGTTCAAGTGCCCTATTTGCAACAAACTGTTCTCAATGAAATGGGAATTAAATCGTCATAAGATAACTCATTCCAACGAACGGCCTTTTAAGTGTTTGACGTGCGGAAAAGTATTTACACGTGCTAGCAATTTAAAAGCACATGAAAGAGTTCATATGGACGAACGACGCTTTAGCTGCTCATTTTGTAAAGGGACTTTCTCACGACAATCTAATGCAAGAAGGCATGAAAAAACTCATCTTGCTGCAGAATTGCATCCATGTAATGAATGTGATAAGAAGTTCACCAGACCATCTGATTTGCGGCGACATCTGAAAACACATTCTAGCCAAAACATGCCGACATTTTTCTGCGTTTTTTGCAATAGAGCATACCGCTGTAAAACCGCGTTATTTGATCATTACTGTAGACACATTGGAGAGAGAGCATTTAACTGTGAATTATGCGACAAAGATTATGTAAATTCAAGTGCAAAAATCCAGCACCTAAAAATTCATCATATAAAGGAAAAACCAAACAAATGTACTGTTTGTAGTGCTTGTTTTATTTCCAAAGGTGGCCTTGAGAAGCATTTACAAACACATATGGAAGCCCATCAAAAATGTCGATATTCTTGTATATTTTGCAAAAGGAAACTTACAACCAAAGCTAATTTAGATAACCATATCCTCGTGCACACTGGAGAAAAACCGCACTGCTGTATACTTTGCAAAGCGGTGTTTACAACTACACAACAAATGAACGTTCACATAAAAAGAACCCATCTGATGGAAAAGCCATTTTCCTGTAACGTCTGCAAAAAAGGATTCGTGTTAAAATCAAAACTGGTTTCTCACATCGAACGCAATCATAACGTAAACGGCAATCAAAATCGGCTGCGTCCATTCTGTTGCCTGTTTTGTGACAAAAAGTTTTTTGAAAAGCCTCATCTGCTCAATCACATTCGTCGTCATACCGGAGAAAAGCCGCACAGCTGCTTATTGTGAGACAAAGATTCTTTTGACCTGACAAGAAAAAAAATGATGAGATATCATGCGTAAATAAAACGTGTACTAATATGTGTATCCTGAATCGTGGGCAAAGATTTCGACAAGAATAAAAAAGAAGCTAAAATATTATCGTTATCGTAATGCATTGTAAATAGTGAATGTCAAGTTATTCCTAGTTAAAAAATAAATATTCACTATCAGAAATAGGTGTAAGTTAAGGTGTTTCAATGTATTTTCGGAAAGTGTTCAGTTCTTTACTGAAAACATCATAATCATGTAGTCATTTTTAAATGGACTTTAAATGAAAGAAACGAGATTAAAACATTTCATTATTATTATTATTTAAATATTTTATTTGGTAAAAATTAAATCAAACTAAATATTCCTGATTGAAAAATGTATTTCCGTTACATTCAAAGCAGAATAACATTAAAGACATCTTGTATTTTTGTACGTTTTCAATTTTGACTGTAATAATGGCATCGAAATATTATGTTACGTTATGCTATATAATTTAAAATGAACTAAATATTTTAATGTTTATTATATAATTAAACTAAATTAAACGATAATTCATACGCTAACAAAAGGAGCCTGATGATGATGATGGAATGTAACTAAAAATATTTATTTGTATTATCTAAACTTTATATTCAGTTAACTAGGATTAAACAATTTGAATCGGTTGACCTATCATCCAACTTGGGAAAAAATTGGAAATAAACCGGGTGCTCATAAAATGACAGTCTGTAATTTGCGTGACTTTTTGAATGACAATCGGTCCATTATTATTGGACTTTCACAGCAAAAAATTACAGAATTCTATAATTTATAATGTGTCATTTTATGATTCGATATGATTCTTCATTGTATATTTTACTTGAGATTATCCTATTGTATCGTATACCCTCTCAATCAGTGAATGTATGAAATGCTTAAAATTACAAATAAATTACATTTTAAAACTTACATTTCTGATCATTTTAAATGTCATATCATTTTATTTGCATGAAAAAAATTAAGGTTCGGTTCAAATTGGTTTACACAATTTTGCTATTAAAACCTCAAAAATTTGGAAACTTAGCCAGGAATTTTTATCATTACTTTCTAGTTCCACTTTCCCTAAAAACTTTACAGTTTCGCGATTACCAAATACCTTCAAATCCCTGTTTATGCCATCAAAAGTGAATATCTTCAAATCAGGGAGGGTATCCAAGATTGGAGACATGTATTCAAACGTACTCTTGGATTTCCACTCTCCCGTCATCAGCCGTCCTATTCACTCGTACGCTCTCAAAATTCTCAGCTTTTCCAGGATAAGAAGTATCCCGGATGTGAAGGTGTTCCAGGAGTGGAAGTGCATGCAAAAAGGTCGAAAAGTAAAAGATATTTCCCCAGTCCCCTTCCAATTCAAAACACTCCCCCGACAAAAACTTGTCACCGCCCATCCCTGACTCGAATATGGTCCTGGAATGAAAAAGAAGCCATAGTTGACTCAACTCTTTGAATTTTTGAAGGACGTCAAGCAACACAGGTCCGGGAACTGTACTGCGCAAACTCAAGTCTAAGGTTATCTTGGTGAGGAAATGAGCAGGTGCTTGCGTGAGGAGCAAAACTTTCTGCAGGGTGTCCTCATCATGGATTTGTTTCGCTAGAAGCTGCCTCAGTTTTAAATGAAATGAAACCATTTCGGGATAGGTGTCCATGTCCAACGACAACTTATCCAGTTGAGGGCATACGGCTTCAAAAAAAAGTGTTGGATGATTGTGGGAACTCCTTTAATTTACATAGAGTGAAAGTAAGCAAGTTGCGGCAGGGAATGGGTTCTGAATACCGCCTTGACTTCTCGTTCCAAAATACTGGGCAGGGCACCCAACGACAAAGCAAAAACATTGACCTTTCTGATATCGTCGAAACATTTAATATATAAATTAGCATTATGCTGCTGTCTTCTAAAAATTATTGTTTTATGACACGCTGCATATTTTATGCATCACATTTCAGAACGGTACTGGCAATGGGAAATATCAAATCCTAATGCATATAAAATTCAGCAACATAAATTAACAGGAAATATTAGTGCTATCCGTGGCGGCCCTGGTTATGGTTATATTTTTATTTGACGATAATAACTAAATTTTTTTCTGTCAATGTATAAATTCACCTAGCTTCAGAAATGTGAAAGTATTTTGTACTTATAACAGATATATTATGTTGAATACTTTCTAAATATAGTTTTTCACTGTTTTTATTAAGTGCAAGGTACTGGTACTTTTTAATAATAAATTGTGGGAGCAAAAATGTCCGTCAGTCAGTCTGTCGGCATGATAACTCAAGAACGCTTCAACCGACTTTGATTAAATTTGGTATACATACACAAGTAGAACCAAGGAATAACCAATTTGAGCACAAATTTGGCATACAATATTTCAAAAGAAAAAGCAAACACACATCCTCCAGCCAAATACATAAAAATGATAAAAACCACCACTTAATCTTCAAATTTTGCATAATCGTTGTATTCAACTTCTTGAGACGTACCAGTAAATATTTCCTTAACAACTTGTGTCGAATAAGTATACATATTCCAAGTAACGCCAAGCCCTCCTGCTTTATTGACTTCTCGAATCAGCCGTTGCTGCCGTATTGTGTCGTAACCTTGTTTGAATTTTGATTCAAGTTCGCTTTCCGCTAACGCAGCAATCCGTGATTCAAACTTTTTCACATAAAAATACTTACTTGCTGAAAACCATAAATAAGGAATTGGAAGTAATTCAGGCTCGTTTGGATTCTCTATTACTTTCCTTTTACCAAATATTTGAAACAATGGTTTCATAATATCAAGTGACTCGTCCTCATAATTTAATAATGGATTATATATAATGGCTAACCGACCAATTAACGAACAAACTGTAGCTTTAAAAATAAAAAAATTCTCGCATTTAATTGCCAAATTCTGCGAAACATTCGTTAAAGTTCCGATTAAGCCATCAAAACCGAGAATTTTATTGAAAGTTGGGAAACCGAAAATCGTAAGATCTAAAGTTCTTTTGCTCAGTAGCACTTCTGTTTTATTTACTTCAAGCAAATCGTCCTGAAGCTCATTAACAACATGAAAGCTACTTATAATTGGAAATTCTCCATAGTTCCTAAGCAAGTTTAAATAATTTTCTGGTATATGAATTGGTTCAGGAATTTTGGTCAAAGAAGTGTACATAGACGATACGTACTGGTTTCTAAGCACTAGAGCTCCCATTAGCCACAAAAATATTAATAAAAATAATTCTAATTTCTTTCGTTTTGTCAAGTCACACTCGTCCTGTTCTAATAGCACAGACATGACCCAAAATATCCAGCATGTTTTGGTAGAACTTGCAATCATACGTATTGACACGGAAATTAAAGTAACTAACTGTGTAGTAGCTTGGAGGATAAATATAATCTTTCGAACTTCTTACAGTATTAAAATTGCTATGAACCATCAACACCTGAGTAATCAGTACATAGAAACTATACAGTGGTTTGGTTTGTTATAATTATAATATAAAGTAAATATTTAAAATTGTAGAAACGAAAATTGAAAATTGTTAGACGTGAGTTACTTTAAAGTACACCGACGGTAGCATAGTAGAGAAAATACTTATGAGTGCCTCATTTGCCATTTGCAAATTTTTTTGCATTCTGGCAATTCCAAACCGCACAAACTTACACGTAACGGGAAATGGCTTTTGAATATGAAATCTTCCACCAAACATGCTAATGACTCAAAATTTCAAATATTATGGGAAACATCAAAAGTTATCTAGCAGAAACGAAATTAATTCTGCAGTGTTGATAGTACAATTAAATAGTTTTATTTATTATTATTTACGTTTATTTACTTTCATACTTTAGGTTTAAACTTAAAAGGTAAAAATATCTTTATAATGTACCAAACTTAAAATGAAAAGTAATAGTTTAAACTGATTCTGTTAATGAATGATTGGGGAAATCATTTTTTATTCCCATATTTTCAGAATGAAGTGTTTAGATTCATACCGAAAAGATAAGATGCTATAGTTTATTTCCTTAGACAAGTTTTTGGCATGCACAAAAGGTTTCGTTTAAATTTTAAATTAGAATTATATGTAATTTCATTTAACTATACTTATGTTTCAATAACTGCAATTGCAAAAAATTACCTACAAATGTATTAACAATAACAATGAATACATTCTTATTTTTATTCTGTCTGGAAGTATTTGTTGTTTGTTGTTGCTGTTGTTTCTCTCCAATATGTCGGCGAATGTGATAAAACAGATGACGCATTTAAAATAACGCTTTAATGCAAAACAGACAACTGAATGAGCAAAGTCAATTTCAATTATCGTTTATGTTATGCTTTCGTTTGAAATGAGAAACAAGCTCATTTGGAGTGACAAATTCTTTTTTACAGACGTCACATGAAAATGGTTTCTCCAGCAAATGCTTCCTTTTAATGTGACTGTTCATAGTTGATCTTTTTGTAAATATTGCGCTACAAAGTTTGCAGCAGTGCGACTTTTCTCCAGTGTGTACGAGAATGTGAAAATACAAACCGGTTTTGGAAGCAAAATTCTTTTCACAAAATATGCAGAAATGTTTGTTTTTCTGATGAGGTTCCATATGTGAGCGTAAATGGCTTGTAAGATTCCAATTTGAAATGAAACTAGCACCGCAAACAGTACATTTGTGGGGCTTTTCTTGTAAATGATGACACCTCATGTGGTTTATCTTTGCACTTAATTGTATGAAAGCTTTATCGCATAATTTGCAGTTGTATGGCTTTTATCCCGTATGAGTTCGAAAATGATTAACTAACCCATATTTATTTTGGTATGCTTTTTCACAAAACGCGCATGCATAGGCCGGAATATTACCTTTGGAATGTGTCTTTTGATGACGACGCCAATTGAAGGATTTATCAAATGTCTTATTACAGTGATTACAAGAATATGGCCTCACGGTAAGATGAGTTTTTTCATTTCGTCTGAAATTACAAATAATTGAAAAAGTCTTCCAACAAATTGAGCATTTAAAAGGTCGTTCTTCCATGTGAACACTCTCATGTCTGATTTTATGTGCGCGAGTTCTAAAATCTTTTCCCCACATCGAGCACTTGAAACTTTTTTCACCGTGCACTGCCTTGGTATGTTTGTTAAGGTCACCAAATGAAGCAAATGGTTTGTTGCAAACTCCGCATTTATGATTGAGCTCTCCTTGGTGGCGTTGAATATGATCCTTTAAATGCTGCTTCTGTGCAAATGAGCACTGAGTCAAAAGCATTGCAACTACGCACTGAAGAAAATTCAAAAAGTTCTTTTAATTTTATCGCCAAGAGCAAAACTGGATCTTGTTTAGAATAAAGTGGTTTTGGAAGATCTCAAAAACAATAGTCATCGTTGTTTACCAATTTCGGGCCATTAAATTGCAGATATTAAATCTGCAATAACTCACGTCCTCTCTGATCACTTGACTGATTAATAATTGATTACTGATATGAAAATATAT
>JAQFYG010001627.1:0-17963 GCA_034694325.1 Entomobrya corticalis | reverse complement strand
ACTCCACTCCACTCCTGGTGGTAAAAAAATTTCCACTCCACTCCGGATCCACTCCACTCCATTCAAAAACTGCTTCCATCCACTCACACTCACCACTCACACTCCCACTCCGGAGTGGAGGGGGCCCATCACTGGACAGAATACCTAACTGAACAATTTCACTACTTTTTACTATTTTGAAATTGCTAAAACTTTTTAAAAACACATTTTCTGATTTAGAATTTTTTTCTGATTATAATGATATAAAAGTTATTACTAAATATTCGGTATTTCTCCAGAACAAAAAAATAATAATATTGGACAAGAAATAAAATCGTGTCTGCCCTCTCTCTGTCTCTCTCAA
This sequence comes from Entomobrya corticalis, assembly GCA_034694325.1. NCBI lineage: Eukaryota > Metazoa > Arthropoda > Collembola > Entomobryomorpha > Entomobryidae > Entomobrya > Entomobrya corticalis. Next base: position 17,620 of record JAQFYG010001627.1, on the reverse strand, counting down.
ATACAATGTACATGTTTGACATCCATATAATCACAGAGAAGTAATACTAAAAAAACTACACACAAATGCTCCAATCATTGACAAAGGGAATAATTCGCTGTTGTGAGTTACGGAGTCGAGAAGAAAAATTATAAGGCCGCAAACAAAATAACAAGAAATGCTAATGTCATCTTTTACCCGATTCTCCACGGGTTTCCAGGGAAACAGTAAATTGACCCCGCTTTCGTCTCGATAGTCTAAATACTTTCGCAATGCAAACGAGTACTTAAAAGGAACCGTTTCTCAAGAACATAGCAAAAACGTTGATGTTGATGTTCAGCTTGATGATAAACTTAAAAAATGATGATGAGAAAAGAGGGAAGAAACGACACTCGATCTGTAAATGCTCATGTTCTACCCGATGAATAATATTTTGAAGACATTAATGATAAAAAAATGGTTTGCATTCATTTCACGGTTGAGCAACAACCATGAAATGAAAGATTTATTTTGTTTCCATATTTAGTAGATACGTTTATACTTTTTTAAATGAGAACGATTTGGGAGAAGAGTATAATAATAATATGTATTAATGGTGTAGTACTTCACTTCAAATTGTGCTGGATTGTCAAGAAACTCAACTTTTCCTCGCTGATGAAGAAACTCTTTTAAGTCGAAAGACGAAAAAGAGCGAAAGGACCGGGGGAACTGTTACGGTCTGACGATGAAAAAAGTCATTTTTCGTTTAAAGTTATTAATCTTTTCTGTGTGCAGAGTCCCCAAATCCCTCGTTCAATCTGCACTTGTATCAGTAGAACAAGCTGCCTCGTCAGTCGTCACTGTCACTTTGCTCAAGTCAACTTCAACCCACGCAGCTCACTAGTCCTTCACGACCCTATTTTTGGACTATTTCGAGTCGAGTTGAATTGCCAAACGAGAACAAATTATTATTACTCTCTGCGTTTATATCGTAGAATTTACCAATCACGTAAATAATTTTCTAAAAAGTATTTATCATCGAAGAACCTTGGCAAATAAAAGTACAAATAACTATTCACACGAATTGCCATCATCTGGGTGGGCATTGTTTTTGATTGAGTGAATGGAGAAAAATATGCAAGCAATAATACAGTTTTCTCGTTTTTTCTATACCGTTCAAACTATTATCGTTAGGACTGCTCCAGTTTGAACTACATTTGATATTTTTTTTTGCTTTCTCCCTTTAAACTATATTATGATAATAATCATGATGATGCTTTTTATTATTTGTAACATATCAGTCTTTTTCTCTTGATCGCCTCTTTTAATAACTGGTTTGCGGCGGGTTGTTGTGTTTTGTGTCTTTGAGTGTAACATAAAGTCGGTACCTAAAATCCTAACAGGTAAAATTGAATTACCAGTCGTCTTGAGTAGTCTCGATCATTGACACCATTAAACCTACTTTTTTCTGTCCATTGTGTGCTATTTCTATTTTTCTTTCCGAATTCTATTCATAATATTCAACTATAATAACGTTGATATTAACTCTCTGTTGGTGATATAGGAAAAAGAAAATCTATAGAAGGATGTCTGGTTCTTACAGTATGTATGCAGATATTAAGAGGCGTCTGATAAATATAGAGACAAAACATCAATCCCTTCCACAGATATAGTGTTTGAAGCTATGACAATTGGATACAGTTTTTAAGAGCCTAGAAAGTAAGCTTTCTAAACATATGTCACGCAAGTTAGGTAACATGCTAATGTTCATTTTCACACCTTATAAATCATTTAGTGTCAAATCAAATAATTCAAACTGAAAGATTTACGTTTCCATTTTGAAATTTACTTTTACATTTTATCTTTTTAAACCTGCATTCGAAAACTTTAACTGAGCCGGGGGTAAGTGGCAAGTATGGGCAAAAACATACGATTAATAAATGGAACTTTGAGAACGGGTTAACAGCACTGTCTACGGATATATGGGTGAAGTCAGATATGGTGAATGGACATACGGGTGAATTTTTTATGGTGAACGGCTATATTGATGAATCCAAATTTTTGGTGAGCGGATATTATGGTGAATATGATAATTTCTGTATACATGCTCAAAATACTGCCTCACAATCTCCTTAAGAAAAGGTGTCACCATAATATTTAGTCATGTGTCGAATCACTTCAAACGGAACAGAAGCTTCTAAAAGCAAACATTTTCACCGTGTAAGAACAGGCTTGTGCGAAGATCATAAGAAAAAATACAGGGTGCTTAATAAAAATCTTGGAACTCACCAGATACAATTTAATATTTTATTGCAATATCAACTTGTATGCATGATTTTTTTATTGAAAAATAAAAAGTATCTGAAATTGAATGTTTGAATGACAGTAAAAAGTGTCAGTTTTCTATTTTTTCAATTTCACCAATATGTCCTACTTTGATTATTTTGGATTCACCATTTTGGTCTTCACCACTTTGCTTTCACCCATGTGTACGGACACGAACAGCACTACTAATCGAAACAAATTAAAAGGAGTTACAAAAACACGCGATAAAAGTCCGCCAGCGTTGTGCAGCGTGGCTTCTTTAAAACGTACTTGTGGCATCCAACTTTTTATGCAGATATTTGGCCTTCTAATAGTGCACAATCAGTATAGTCATGTGATAATATACACAACGGCAGACAAATCCAAGGAGCATATAAAAACATTTCCTCTCTCCCTCTTGTAAGAGGACAAATCTTAAAAATGCATTTTAAAGTTTCTTTGTGTTTATCATGAAGCATAGAAGTAACTCGTTTTTGATGTACTATTAGGACCCCTCAAACATACTCAAGAGGCACAAAGTTGTAAAAAATTGGCACTGTTGTAAAAGGAAACAATCTGTGCAAATTTCCAAACTTAACAAATAAATAAACAAATTTGTCTAAATATTCACCAGTACTAGGTGCAAACTTTTTAGACATCAAAAACGTTAGGAATACCAAGCATTATATGTCTTGTTTTAAAATCACAGCAGTATCCATACAAGAATCTTTTCAGAAAGTAATAAAAGTGGCAAACTTTGAAAATACGCACAGCGTGTTCAGCTAGAACCAAACTATAAATTTTTCACGGTTAAAAGAAAGCACTGAATAAATAGCTTGCATGATTTCGATTTGAAATGGCAATCATTATCATCTCCAGTTCCCATTCCCACTCCACACAGTTACCCCCAATAAAATGCAATTCTCCTAGGTTGACTTGCATTAGCCTGACTGGACCTAGCCTGATTTCGCCTGATCGAACCCATACTGACAAATGCTAGCCTGACCCAACCTGACCTATGCCAGCCTGACCCAACCTAACCTATGCTAGCCTGACCCAACCTGGCCTGTGTATGCTAGCCTGATCCAACCTGACCTAAGCTAGCCTGACCCGACAAAGCCTTGTAAACCACTGAATATCTATGCTTGAGTCAGGTTAGGCTAGGTTAGGTTAGATTGAGATGTTACGCGACACGACACCACCCTAACCGGCAAGACAAAATTAGATGCGTTGTGCGTAAATAACTTGCAGTAATGATCACCTTAAATTGTTCATTTTAACGACATAGTTTTTGACAGAATACCTTTCGCATTATGGAATCCTCCGTGGTTTCATTTTTGTCCCGCTATTTATAAGACACAGGCTTATGTAGTTGGTTGCTGTTGTGTAATGGCGTTTTGAACACCAAAAAATTTTCCGCGTTTCTTCCATTTTCTTCTATCTCTATTCCCATTCATTTGATTGAATGAGTCGCAAGTCACAATGGCAATATACACTTATATGGAAAATAGAAAGACGACTGCTCACTCCATTTAGTACTCTGTTGGCGGACTCAATCCAAAGGGAAATCCAAGTTGCTGGCGCTTGTACGGTGGGTGGTAGTGGTGAGCTGAACATGAGCAAACGAGCCAAGAATACGGACTCGACTGATATTGCATGCACTGCATGCGAATGATTGAACTTGGATCGCTGTCCGTCTCCTAATTTTCAAAAGCTCAACTAAAAATATGTATTCAATGCTTGCCCTCTTCTCCAAGTTGAACGGAACGGAAAGGATGACGATAATGGCGGTGGCGGTTCAGCTCTCACAACTAAAAGAATGCGAGACAAAAGGAAAGTGTAGGGGCTGTTCATGTTCTATCGAAACACAGTAAAGGTAGATGGGAAACACACACATACCTCTCCACTAAGCATTCACTTCCCATCATCATCCTTCTCATCACAATTTTCTTCATCCGTCTATCGGCTTCTCTTCTAGCGAAATGGATTCCAGTCGATTCATGTACCATACATGTTCATTGTAGTGCAGTGATGGTACTGATCCTTCTTTACCATTTTTACTCTAAAAAACATCCTCCACCATTATCAACAGTTTCCAAATTTACATCCTTCTTCCTTTTTCCTATGGACGTGGTCTTTTGTATGCCAGAGAAAACTAGACAAGCAGAAGAGAAAAGCAAAGGAATAGGGAAAAGCATCGTGGAACATGCAGCATATATTAATATACAAGATCATGTTTTTTTGTACAATTGCAAGAATAATAGTTGGGACGATAGTGAGGGGACTTTTTAAAAGTTTGCGATCCACAAAGTTTTGACATTATTGTTGCTCTGGATCACACTTAAAATTCGCCTCTTCTCTCGCCATTCATCCTTGGTTTTTTAGCTTGTCCCATTATTCCAAAACAGTTGAGAAAAGTAAAGCACGCACACAACAATGGCTGCTTACTCGTCTACGAAATGGGGATTGTCAATGATTGATCACATGAAAGTATAATGAAAATATTAACGCTCATGTGGATGATGAATTAATAATTATGTAAACATATGAACCTATGATCCGAAGACATCATTAGGGTTGAATAATAATATACATTTAAATTGATATTAACATATTATTTTATCATTATTCGGTATCGTATTTGATGCAAGTAAGTAAAACCATTTTTATTGAATTGCTCGTCATCCATAACTCCCAAATCATAAGTTTCAAAAGTTTGACCTCTAGGGGTCGAGTGTGAGGTCACGTGTGCATGAGACCATTGTCAATGCATTCCCTGTCATCGATAACCCCTACGGTCTAAGTTTCAGCTCCCTAGCTCCAATTTCTATGTTTGATCCCTTGTTGCAAGGGCCAAATGAGGTCATGGGGTCACAAAACCCTTTTTATTGTATTTCTGGTAGTCGTAAAACCCCTGAGTCGCAAGTTTCAGCTAGTCTTTATATAGACTTTATATAAGACCTGTTGGGTTCAACAGAGGTCATGGGTCGATTTTGCCCAAAATCAATAGGGTTCGTTCTTGGACAGAACAGAGTACAGATAACAGACGGACATTTTACTGGCACCCATTTTTTGTTTTTTTATAATGATCCTTTCGGATCATATAAATATGTTAGTGGAACGAGTGCCAGAGTGCCAAATTAGATGATGATGTACCTCAATTTATTGAAATAAAGAAGTGCATATATCGTAAAGGAATTAAAAACCACTTACAAAATTTAATGGCAATTTTAAAAGCAAACTAGTGCATTGTAAGCAGCAACATGAGGTATCGCTCTGTGGATTATGCTGTGTTGCTGCAATAATAGCAAGGACCCCTGCCTATTACCCCCCGGCCACCCGTGGGTATGGTGTATGACAAAATTAGTACAGTAAAACCTCTCTATAAGCAAAGCCCAAGGGAAATTTTTTTCCTGTGATTTTAAGGAGTTTTGCTTATAGAGAAAACCTCTATATAAGAGAATTCTTGCTTATACGGAGTTTTTCAGGACTTTCTAGAAAGGGAAATAGAGATGAAGCTTGGAAAAACATATCACCTATAGAAATATACGCACTGCGAGTACTGCGACGATATACAAGTAGATAGATAGATACATGTTTCTTTTTTATGTAAAGTGGCCACAGCCCAAACAAAATTTTTATATTTTACAATTAATTTTTCTTGCGCGTAATCGCAGTCGATCACGGCAGTTAGATATATTTAAGTTATATATTTGGTTATTAACATATTTTGTTTGTTTGAAAACTAAATTTTTAGCACGATAAATTATTCATTTAATAAAACTGCTCTTATTTCTAGAGAAGATTTTATATAATAGTACATATTTCGAATAGTTTGCATATTATACGAATTAAACATTTTGTGAAAGTCCAGCGACGATTTAATGTTTGGCCTGAAAGCGACTCTGTAGTCTTCCCTCAGGAACTGATAACAAGGACAAATGCACATAAGATGAAACAAATCGTCATTGCAGTTTAACTTACATAATGAACATATACTTGGCGGTTGGAATGTATATTTGCTACTGCCATGAAAATACTTTTAAAAAATTTAGTCGATCCGGATGGAGGCGAAGTTGACTCCTTGTTGCTATCCCTTCCTATCATTCTGCTAATGAGTGAGCTGAAAGATGATTTCTAAAGCCTGTCGAGGTCTTCTAAAAATTTTACTTCATCCAGATCCTTTTGCAACTGTAGTACATCGCAGTACCTAGAGTCAATTTCTCTTTCCGTTGGATAATGATCGTAGTCTTCAAGATTAAAGGCCAGATTATATTTATGAAGTATTATGCTCAAAAAGTCAATCCAGTTGTTCTTCTGAGGGTTTCGGTAATACATGTACCATATGCAAGTATGAATGTAAAACAATTATTTCCGTAATTACAATTCTATAGTAGTTTGTTTTTGTATGCATGATACAAGTGCACACAAATCTTACTTTTCTCTTTAAATTTTGTAGTATTTTGCTTATAAAGAGGTATTTTTTCTCAAGGGACGTAAACTGGTCCTCCTTATAGAGAGTTTTTGCATTTTAAGAGTTTGCTTGTAAGAGCATATTTTAACAGGTAAAACACCACGGGGGGAAACTGAGGTGGTCTCTTTAGGGAGGTTTGCTTATAGAGAGGTTTTACTGTGGTTGATAATTGATGTTCTGGTGATGCCCATTTGAACATGTCACCTGCTATATGCTGTCATGTAATATGATGTTGACATGTGACCCCCGCCCATTACCCCCCTGGGGTTGACAGATTTCGCTGAAAATCAATTGGCTTCTTCCCAGAGCCACCTGCTCTGGGATCAGTACATAGTCCCGCCTTTGTTGAAGAGATAGAAAACCATACTCTTTTCGAATATCATAAACATTTTTGGTTACCTTGCTTTTATTTTTTATAGCCCCGGATAGTTAACCTCAAATAAAAATCGGTCTATTTTTCTTTGAATGACATCTAGTTGATTATTGGTTTGTACCGCCCATAAATCAACACCATAATCAACTACGGAGTGCAAATGAGCATTTACTAAAACTTTTAAAACATGTTTAGTGAGGTGACGTTTAAAACCCCTAAGATATCTAATTTTGTTTGATAGCTTCTGTAAAACATATTCATAATGTAACTTAAAATTTAATGTTGACTCAAGGATAATACCTAAATATTTAAAACTAAATACTCGTTCAATTAAACTACCATTAATTTCTAAACAAGGTATTACCTCTTTTCTTATTGTTAAGTCTTTCGACTTGTGTAAATACATGCATTTGGTCTTATCAAAGTTAATTTTCATTAAATTTTCATTGCACCATTCCAATATATTATTCATTTCTACTTGTAGTTTTTCATTTATCTGTTTTACAGTTTTACCTTCGACATAGATAACAATGTCATCCACGTAAATTTGAAATGGACACGTGATAACATTAGCTATACTTATATATAGAGAGAAGGTCAAAGGTCCATTTGCTGAACCCTGACAATTTAAAGTCCCTATTTGCTGTCCCTATTTAAAGGGTAAGATTTTTGTGACCCGTCAACATAGAAAACACGATTTTAAAAATTCGCATAAACAGTTTCTACATACCACGGTTCTAACTCAAATTCTTGCATAAGTTTTTTAATTAAAATTGAATGGTGAATTGAGTCAAAGCCTTTAGAAAAGTCGGTAAATACTGCACCTACTTTAGTGCATGGCTTATCTATTGACTTAATAATATCATTAGTAAGGCATTTTAGTGCAGTGTGACACGATCTGTCCTTTCTATAGGCATGCTGCCGATCACATAACTTACTTTCAATTCTGACTTGGATGCGGTCAGATAAAAACTTTTCAAAATCTTTACGGTAATCTGTCAATAACGATATTGGTCTATAATTAACCGCTAATTTACGGGATCCTTTCCATTTATACAATGGCTTAAAATTTGCTTTTTTAAATGTGGTTGGGATCGACTTACAACTTATTATTTGTGTAAAAAGCCAAACCAGCATTGTATTAAAGACATTATCACAAGATTTCATTATTTTTAGTAGGAACTTAGATAGAGAGATTGTTTACACGTTGAACAATGTATGTACCGGTGTACTTTCTGTAGCACCGTCGACCGTGTATACTCTTTTAATATCCCTCCTCATCCTCGAATAATACCCCGTCTCAAATAATTCCTCAGGTCAAAATTTCGCTCATTCTCCAACCATTCAAATAATTCCCCAGGCCTCAGCAAAAAATTTATCACTTGTTCTAAAATTAACCAACAAACCCTCGGCACATCAGAGGTGATGAGGTGAAGCACGTGCTCCTCAAAGTGTAGCTGATGAATGAAAGAATATTAACAGATAAGCAATATGCAAGAACGTTAAATCCCCATCATTACCGTTCCCCCTTATTCGTTCCTTTCAACTCTTCTCCTTGTTCCGAACGTCTCCTCCTCGTTGACAGGACAACGAAGAATGGCAAATGAAAAAATGATCTCAACTTAAGTAAATGGAGTTCATTTCAAACTGCAAAAAACTGATGTTCAGGGTAAAATACTTCTCCAATTTTCTTGTTTCTCCAGCAAAATGGAGAAGTGTGTGATGGGAGCGAGGGGAATTGTAAATATGCAGGCATGCAAATGCGACTGCTCTGAGTCATGTAAATACCGCGAGCAGACGAACATATCTTTTTCCTATTATTGTCGTCGGGTAGTCGGGTCGATGAAAAAGTGATATGTCAGCATTTCTGCAGCATTACTAGTCCTTAGTGCTCGGGCCCTCTTCATTCCATTTCTCCATCTCATATGTATGTTCTCAAAAGTAAGTGTGAATCTAGTTCGTGATGTGGGGCTAGTCACTTTGTATGTAAAAAATGGTCTGTTCCTCAGTCCTAAACCTCATTAAACCTCATCTTATCCCTTTTCATAGCAGAGAAGTAAATGGCGCACTGACATGGTTATTTACTTTCTTCTCCATTCATTCTAAATATGTATATATTTAATTATTTACTTAAATAAGCTTAACATACAACCAATCGCAACAAATTACAAAGAATTAAAAGACGGTCAGTAGTAGTATAAATTAGAAAAAAGAACCAACTGAAATTTGACGCTAGAAAAAACAAAATGGTCCTTCACAATTTACGAATGACCTGTTATTTCGCATGAATTGTAAACGACAAAATCTTTTCTGACGGAGGTCACGTGCCACGTGTTGCGAACTTTGTTGCTGTTCCCTGCAGTTACGTCTAACTGTATTTATGATTCATAGTGACATTTCGGATGGAAGGAAGCATTGCATATTAAAAACAAAATTGAACGTTGGCTATAGCTTGTGCTTTATTACGGAATTTCATTATGAAAAAAGTTATGATGATCATGTAAATGATGTTATAATATACTTACAAAGCTTGAGAAGTGGAGTAATACTTATTAAACGTTAAATGTAGAGAATAATTTTAATAATGATATGGATTGTTAATTATATTGGTTAATGTATAACGGAATTATATATACAGATCAAACTGTTGATCTGCTAAGTGTTATGGTGTTGACAACAGTTTTGTAATCAAACTGATACCTTTTAACACTTGTACTTAATGCTTTTTACGAAGAATAAGTATGAATAAAGTTGAATTGAATTGAATTGAATTATCATCGCATTATTTGCCCATAGGCATATGATTTTATCCAACATGTCATCTGGCCTGTCCTGGCCTGGTGTCGCCTGGCATTTTCATAAAGCTTGCACTGTGCTATGCATACGTATGCTAGAGAGCTGAAACTAAGGACATAGGGGTTATCGATTACGGCGAATTCAATGAGAATAGTCTATTGACCCCTTGACCTCAATTGACCCCAGGGCACGGGGTCAACCATATAAATATTTATAAACCATTAAATGCCTATGGGCACTCTGAAACTTAACAAGCTTTAATATTACTTTCATTGTTGTCGTTAAGTTCCCTTCCCATGCTCATTACTATTCCCTTTCAAATATCCTTCCCTGTTTTATACCACATTTCCATTTCATCAGCCAGTTTCGCTGCTTCTCTATCCCATTCTCCCTCTCTATCGCATTTTGTTTTCAAAGTCACTTTCGTTTTTCCTTGTTTCCACCCAATCAAAGCAAAGGAAAGCCATTCAAAAATCGTTTGTTGTTATCATCATTATTACTATTATTGTTACCGAGTCTCTTTTTGTATTTGGTTGATATATGATGTATTAAACTCGGTAGAAACTCTCACTGGCTATGGTATTGACTCTCATTACTCTCAAGTTTCACAAAAGCAGAGTAACCCAACAACACAGTCTTTCTCTTCCCAAAAATAATAGTAGCTATATTATTGTAATAACTGCATAGGTAATAAATACGTAAACATATGAACCTATGATCCGAGACATTATTAGGGTTGAATAATAATATACATTTAAATTGATATTACATATTCTTTTATCATTATTCGGTATCGTATTTGATGCAAGTAAGTAAAACCATTTTTATTGAATTGCTCGTCATCCATAACTCCCAAATCATAAGTTTCAAAAGTTTGACCTCTAGGGGTCGAGTGTGAGGTCACGGGGTCATGAGACCATTGTCATTGAATTCCCCGTCATCGATAACCCCTACGGTCTAAGTTTCAGCTCCCTAGCTCCAATTTCTATGTTTGATACCTTGTTGCAGGGGCCAAATGAGGTCATGGGGTCACAAAACCTTTTTTATTGTATTTCTGGTAGTCGAAAACCCCTGAGTTGTAAGTTTCGGCTAGCTAATGCTTACACGTCTTTATGTAGTTGACATGTTGGGGTCAACAGAGGTCACGGGTCGATTTTGCCCAAAATCAATAGGGTTCGTTCTTGGTCCCCATAAAGTATGTATACCAATTATGGGTTGAATCGGATGAAGCGTTTAGACGCTAGAGCTCGGACAGAGTACACCGTACAGATAACAGACGGACATTTTACTGGCACCCATTTTTTGTTTATTTATAATGATCCTTTCGGATTATAATAATGTGGTGCTCATTAGTCGCACTTTTGCTCTCCATTCGGTAGTCTTTTCTGCCTCATCCTCTAATAATGTGGCAGAATAATCGAATTGACTGCATCTAAAGACTAACTGCACTGTACGAACGAGGACTGCCGGATAAAGATAAAAAACGGCTGACAACTAACAACTTTCTGGCATTTTACGTTCCATCCTTCACCTCATCTGCATCGTCAGGAATCAGGATGATGCCATGCGTCATGCTCCCTTCCGTCATCTTCCTCATGTGTTCATTATAAGAGGCGTATCCTCATATCCAACAAAAAATGAGTCACAGTTTTATGTGCTAATCTTCTTTTCCTCTATGAAAGTGTGGCCATTTTTGTTTTCATTTAATGGCGGGATAATTAATGCAACCTGTGTCTCGTTTACCTCCTATTATTCTCGTCGTCTCCTTTGATTTCCGTCCGAGAGAGAAAAAGAGAGTTAAACAGAATGAAATGGAGAGTGAGGATGATGGTGCTCCTTGTCCCTTCCACTGCCGTCGTTACTGATGATATATGATATCATCACGTCAACTGGAACATGATGCATAAAAAGAAGGCTCTTTGGAACACGCATACACATTTTCATCGTGTCGTGTCTTTCTAAATCTAATATTTTTTAGCTTCGTTGGCATTTTCCATATCAGAAGAGCAGCCAGTCTGGCAGCACAGAAATTGCCTGTCTCCATTCCCATTCTTTTGTCATCCTGCATTTTTGTTCGGGATCCTTCTATTACCCACTCTCGCCTTACAGCTTTTTTCACAACACATCCATCAGCACCGGAACGGAATAGGTGCCTCTCTTTTTTCTGCTCCTCTGCAACTTTGTCCAACGATAATACATATTTTCTTGCAAAGTGTGCACAAAGTGTAATTAAATCGGAAAATGTAAAAGAAACAAACCCTGCACACACGCAAAAAACGGGAGAAGCAAAGAAGTAATAGTGTTGGTCTGACGACTACATACATACCAAGCTGCTTTTGATGAAGAGATGGAAAAAATAATAGTTGCATTAATTCCTTCAGGATGAGTGCATGCACTAGTGTATCAGTGTCCACATATTGGGGTCCGTAATAAAATGTAGTTAGTCGCTCCTGTTTTGTTCGTCGCAACTTCGGTGGAAATGATGGCAATAAAATGATAATGCCGCTGCGGATGATGAGAATGATAGAAATGGTAACTTTTTCACTGTTTCGACATGTTTTTCTTCTTTCGTTTCCACATTCTTTTCTATCCTCTTCCTCCAACAAACAAAATCAATGGTTCCATATATTAAATTAACGAAGTACACAAATTAAATTTACACCGATTTTTACATTGTCGGGACCAAACTACTTGCTCAGGGAAAACAGGCATGTGTGTAGTAACATAATATCAACTTTCTCTTTAAAAGAAGTTGAGTAAGAAAGTAAAAATTAAAAAAGTGCATGCATCATCCAAAGTAAAAAACCTATTTGTAGGTGGAGCATACATGGTGTAAATAGCAAAGAGTTAGTGTACTTTGGCATTTTATTATTACGATGACGATGATGATGACTTGGTTTTGATCAAGCCAAGAAAAAAGGAAAATGTGCTGAAAGGGTAAAAAAATGGGTGACTAAAATGTGAAAAAGTGAATTCGTCTTCAGACTACTAGCTAGTAATGTTCTTTTGCTGTGGATGGCTTGTAGGCAAGTATTCTTCTGTAGAGTTATGTGTGCGACCTGACATAAAAGTAGATCTATGAATGTACAAAATTGAGAAGGGGAGGCGGCAGAAAGTAGCAGGCACGTGTGCGCCCACCAAAACACGTTCCCTTGAAGAAAAATAGTTTTATTTTTGTTACTTTTTTAGCTACATGATTGTGTAAGTGAAAAAAGAAAGAGAAAAAGTTGTAAAAGTCAGCAAAAATACAGTATTCAGTTGAGCGAATGATACGAGAGGAGGAGGAAGGAGCCTCTGTGTGCTGATCTCGAGTTTACTACTTGCACTTTTTGTGCGTGCGTGGCAACTAGACGTCATTAGAAAGCTGTCTGTCATCCTAATCACCTGTCGCCAGAATCTTTGGCGATATGATATGAACGCAGCAAGATTTTGTCTATCAGTTAGATCCACAGTAATACATAAGTAGATACCTATTATGTACAAAAATTATTATAGAGATATGCCGAAAATTACAATTTTCTAGAGGGAAACGAGAAGGCAAATATTTAATGATTGTATTTTGTTTAAAATTGTCTTAAAACTGGAAAATAACTATTTCTAGCAAAAGCATGTAATTTACAGTGAAAGGTCAATCATTTGGAAAAATACATGTGTAAAGCGTGATTTAATGGTGTGCATAGTATTGCTTCATATATTGTAATCTGTATTAAACTGGTTTCAAAGAGTGAATCGAATTATGAATTTCAACAAGTAATTACTACACAAAAATATATGAAATGACAAAAGTAAAAGTTTTTAAAGACGACGTGGGATTATTTTTTAGTTATTTGAAAAAAATATTAATAAAAATAAACTAAGGAATGATTGGAAGCGAATTATTAACATGCAGTGCAAATGGTGCCAATCACCGTAAATTTGATTTTAACCAGTACGCGCTACACAAATGATTTGTCCTCAATGTTGTTAATGTTTTGTGCAGGTATTATCCACGTTTTTTGTGATACATTTTTCTTAAAAATTCAATCTTTAAATCTCGTTTGATAGTGCTTACAACGGCTATGCCTGTGAACATTTATGTACATCTGTATTTTTCCAAACGATTGACTTGTCACTGTAAAATACATGCATGATTTTGCTAGAAATAAAAACATTTTTCGGTTTTATGAAAATTTTAACAAAAAACAATGGCCCAGATTTCAAGATACAAGGGCAAATAATTTTATACCAAACGATAATTGTTGCCAATGGAACTGCAGAGTCAGTAGCGAATGTCTGACCTGAAATTGCATCTGCGACATCCCATTTTAAACCGGAAGGAGAAGATTTAATAGTAGCTCCCAATGCTTTACTATGGTTTACCTAATAGAGATCGTTATGGTATTATTAAAGAATAAATAATTGCTTTGCTTTTTTGCTGCATGAATAAGCAATATCCCAAGTAGTGTTTGCCTTCAAAAAATAAGGGCTGACCAGGTGAAACTTTGAAACTTCACTACAAAAAAGGAATACTTGAGCGTTGGTAAACAGATGTAGTATGTAGTAGACGCTGTTGTGCCATTTTACTTGTCGTCGTTTCTTTTTTTGATATGATGGTCTAGGAACAAGTACTTGTATTGCTTCACTTTCACCGCTCCATGTCTTTGCCCAACGGCAGTCATCTCATGTTTACTCGCCCCTTTTCATTTAAATCTTGTTGTCGGTGTAGACAGGTGGTGGTATTACAGTCAGCAAAATAGTAAAATTCAACTCGTTCCATTGCACTCACTTGCTCGTCAGAAGGAAGCCATGTAGGCTGTCCTTTAATTCAGCAAGAGAGGCAGAGAAACAAGGAGAATGTGTGCTTGATGAAGAGTGTGGAGTGGAGGCAAGTCTTGGCCACGTTAGAAACTGTCCATGAGAATCTGGTCAAGTGCACGTAGCTGTAGCAGGCCGAACACGTGTCTATCCGAGTTCTTCAGAGTTCCTAGTGAATTCGATGATGAAACGATGTAAGTATAAACGAGCAACAGCAATTAATATGTAATAGCTGGGTCAACATCGGGGTCAAACCTCCTCATCTGTCCCTATTATTCCTTGCCTCACTTTACATTTTCACCAGTCTCTATAATACAAACACAAACATCCATGAAAACAAAAAAAAGTCTTGTTGGTTGCGCAGCAATGGGAAAAAGATTATGAATTAGTATGAAATGAGAGATCAGACCCTTTCGACACACTCCATTTACAGATAGTAATACCCTGCTCTTTTCTATCTCATTTTTTATTTCTTGTATTTTTTTGCGTTTTTTGTGAAGCGGATGGGAAAATACAAGACGAATGGTAAGGAGATGTCTGATGCCTGGCAAAATATCGATTTGCCCATTATCTTTTGACAGATCAAAATAGAATTTTCTTGGATTCACCTTTTCCAATGCCATTTACCTACAGTGACGGTCGTGCAATTCTGCATTGCGTCATGATGAGTCTTTGTCATTCGGATCGTCACTCTATGTAAAATAAATAAGATGTCAATATATTTGAAATTATTCCCGCTGATCCGTATGAGGACGTAACGGTGCTATGTAACAATTAACATGAGGATATCAGGAAATAGAAGGGAAATTCCTGATAGAATTTCGGTTTCCACCTCTTGTATTGTTTCTCCCGGACCCACTCTTCCATATTCCACATTGTTTCTATTGACATGTTGGCTTTCGTTCTGTTCCCAGGCTGGTTTTCCTCTGTTCGGTTTCTTTCCAGCAACCAATAAAAGAGATGGAGATGTAAAATTGGGAAAGGAACCAATGATGGCATCTACAAAGGAAATGTGATTGGTTATTGCTCTCCTTTTCCATCTCATTTCTCATCATCATATCTATCGAAATCTTGGATGCACGATGCAAAATCGATCATTATACCATATCAGTAATTGATTGTTTGTAAAACTTAAAAAATGTCTGAATACACAATATTCTGTATTAGAGTACATTTTTGGTGATAGATGTGACGGTTGATGCTATCACCTCCCCTCCACATCCTCAGTCAACTTTTGGCTATCGCATAAAATTCACAATTGACTGCTGAGTGAAGACAGTTATTTATCGGCTATCATCTTTATCGGTGGTGATGGAAGTAGTCAGCAGTATTCCTTCGTCTTCTCTCTTCTCCTCTCGATTCCTATCCTGGCAAAACAAGCAGTCGGATAGATTGGACGAGGACGACGATAGTGGCGGTGATGCACTCTTCCTTCCTTTTAATGAATTTTATCGATTTCGCCCTTTAGCAATAACATTAACATCAAGTCATCTATTGGCCATTGGATCCACTACCTAACCATTATCAAAATATAAATTTTATACGTCATTATAGACACTATCCACTTGATATCCTGAATCCTGAACACACTTACTCCGGTATACTTTATTATTACAATTTACAACAAGAACAATAATAAATCGGGCAAACCCAATCCAAATAACTGCCAGATGTTAATAATAGTGTATAATATATATTGGACCGATTTCGTTGTAAATGAACGGGGGGCTTTCTTATGATTACTTGAATATGTATACTAATTTGGATAAACATCGGATAAAGCGTTCTTGAGATATCACGTAGACAAATACCAAGAAGACCCCTGCCTTTTACCCCCGGGGGTATAATCATTGGTTAATGCTCTCCTATTCATTTGCTTCTGAATGATATATCACATGCAGTATGTTTCTATGTTAAAAAATATTGACCTTTGATCCCTGCTCCCCTGGAGTTTGACCGATGTTGTTGGAAATCAATCGGATTCTCAGCATTGACCAATGGAACAAGTATACCAAATTCCGGTAAATTTAAATGAAGCGTTCTTGAGATATCGTGTTCACAGACGGGCAGATGGACAGACACATTTTTCGCTCCGATTCATGCATTCTTAGAAACAACTATTCTGGTAGTTAATAACAGTGGGAATAATATTCCGTTCCATCTTCTTTTCATTCTTCCTCTCTCAAAATAATAGATGGAGGAAAGAGAGTTGGAGGGAATGAAGGAGTGGTGGTGGTGTTGTTGGAGTGTCATGAAAACTCCATCTATCTCTCTTGGCCAACAAAAGGGAAGCAGCGTGCCTTAGTGCTTGTCAATAGCGGCATCTCAACTCTCTCACAATTGGCGGAACAGCTCATCGTCATGTTTTGACTTTCTAGCTGAAAAATTTAGTGTGTGAATGGGAAAGGAAAAAGCCTCATGCTTACCAAAAAAACTTGAGAAAAAAGCAGAGGGATATTGCTGGGTTGTTGGTGTGTGTGATGAGCTCTCTGCATAAATATTATCGACATGAAAATTATTATTGAAAAGTGCTGACGGCTAGACGCATGATACATATTTGAGGAGTGGACGAAGTGGAGCCGCACTACTTATCCAATAATACCCCTCCATTTCGCACTCATTACTGCTGCCACTCCTCCAGCCTGAACACAGTCTCGTTATCATTTATGCACTGGCTATTACTGTCAAAATATGAAAAAGTGGGAAAGAAAGTGTGCAAAATGGTATAATCAACTGCTGCGCTAGCTTAGCTCTGCTCTCTCGCTAGATATTTTTTCGCAAAATGAAATGATAAACACAGTTGATGAGAAAAAAAAAGAAAAATACGGAGCATTTTTCTGCACTTTTATTAAGTGCCAGGTACTGGGACTTACTACAAATACATGGTGGGAGCGAAAATGTCTGTCTGTCTGTCTGTCTGT
>JAQFYG010001626.1:0-17965 GCA_034694325.1 Entomobrya corticalis | reverse complement strand
ATATTGACCTTTGACCCCTGACCCCGTTGGGGTTGTCCGATTTTGCTGAAAATCAATAGGGTTATTCCTTGGTACTATTTGTATATGCATACCAAATTTCATCAAAATCGGTTGAAGCGTTCTTGAGTTATCGCGCGGACAGACGGACGGACGGACAGACGGACAGACAGACATTTTCGCTCCCATGTATTATTATAAAGTACCAGTACGTGGCACTTAATAACTTTTTGACATGTTCTTCCTAATACTTATTTAATTTTGTGAGTAACTTGTCCTGTAAATTATTTTTTGTGATTTTAAAGGTCTTCCAAAAAATTTGACAAATTTGACGAGCAAAACCCCATGATTCTGAAATTTCCCCGTGCTAACCCTATGGCATTTTGTAAAATTTAAAATCTCGAACATTTTATAAATAAAATTTACATCAAATCTAAAATGTACTGCAACAAAACCTAGAAATGTCAATTGTGCAAGTATGATAATCATGCTGTTGATATTATCAAAAATGAGTGCACATAATAACAACCATTTACCGCAGAAAAATAATCTTCGCACTCATTATGTTATCATCTAGACGTGTAACAAAACAATACTGTTTTATCTTATTGTGGCAGCGTTAAAACTTATGTAGCGAAAAAATAAAAAAGGAAGAAGCGAAATACGTATAACTCATAGAGCATAATAATATTGATGTTCACTTTTTTTTGGACGAGTCTACTTTTCCTTGTGTGCATTTTTTTCCTCAAATTTTCTACCCACTCAACGAACACAAGAACAAACTGCGGCTCTTCTCCATACAAAAAGTTTTGAACGAAAAATCATTGTACATACATGAACAAGATAATAAAAGATCCAAAACTACCACAAACCGGACCGACTACCCAGTGGAAAAAAAACCTGAAAACCACAAGTTGAATGCACCAAAAAAAACCCACATCATCATCATCGTGTTGCGCTGCCGAAAGCAGTCATGCCAGAATGCTGGTTGTATATTCATTTGCTTTTTTGATGCTGATATTTTTGTAGCTTGGTGTATTTACACCTGCAGATTTTTTTGTGGATCCAGATGAATGTGAGTAAAATCATAATGATATTTTCTGCCACCTTTCATTCACCTTGAGTGAGTTCTTTGGTAAATACGTCACTTTTATTCGGGTAAAATGATCTAAAAAGTATAAAATGTGAAATGATTATTTGGAAAAAAGTGATTTTTTACAGATGGTTCTTCACGTCATGTGGTGTGAAGTGTAGCCTGATACAAAATGTTACCAAATTGGATTAAGTGTCGTTTGAAAATAAAGTTAATATAAAATATTTTCCACCAAATGATTTTGTAATGTTATATTCAACAATAGTAAGTGGGGTATTAAACCATTGATTTATTATATTTCATTGTAGTGATTAGTTTCTGTGACAATAGAAATAAATACGAGAAGAAAAAATTTCAAATAATATACATGATTACTGCACATTCTGTGACAAGTATTACTTATTTTAGCAAACTACAAAATGTGTATGAAATGCTGGAAAATTATTTGATTAAAAATTCCATTTTCATAAAACACTTTTGTTGGAAATTCTAAGCATTGGAGCTTTATTTTCGTTTAAGTCATTTTTAATAAAACTGTGAATCTTTTGTGAATACGTTTTTTGTTTAGAAAATTGCTAAAGTCGAGAAGAGAGTACAGTTCAATGCCAAATCATCCTTCTCACAAAAAGGGAACAATTTATTGATATCCAAAGGTCAATTTACACTTTTGATGTTTTACATGTTGGAAAATTGTTGAAAGTAAATGGGTAAATTTAAACCATTTTTTATCATGTTTTAGTGTTACAAAATATTGATTTCTACACAAAATATTTTGCTTATCTTTTCAGATGGGACCGCAATATGTCTAGTTAAAAGATTTGGATATTTGAATAGGCTTCTTGCCATTCCATTTTTGGAGAATCTGGAATCGTTAGTAACTATTAGTAACTATATGATGGGATGATTAGGAGAAATATGGAACCTAAATGCTGTGGAAGACTCATTTACAATTCACCTTCAGTACTCATTACAAGGAAGATGCAGCATTTTTTGCAAAGAACTCTGAAAATGAAGAAATGTAAGGTTATAAATTTAAGTTTGATTTTTAATTGAGATTATAGTTAAAAACTAAAGCCGCGTCCGGTTTCACCACCATTGCCGGTTATTGAAAATTTGAACACAGCGCGTAAATAAAAATAAATCGATATTTTTATCGTTTTTTAAATTACATTTGGTATTTTTCAATATTAGTTATTATTGAAGTAATTAGTTTAAAATGTCACGAATTTGAAATTGGATTGAACTTTCTGGATAGTTCACAGCCGGCAATTTGTTTGTATGTTTAACTTAACTCGTCCTATTGTGCTTGTGTACAAATTAGTACCGTTTTTTAGAATTGAAAGCTTTTGTACGATGCCTCCGCTATCACATAATATTGGTTTCCGTAATCACTGTATCAGTCGTCAAGGTAACAAAACAATGTTTTAAAGGATTGTCCTAAGTCTTTTTTGAATGCTTGTTTTACATGTCGTGTATTTTATAGAAGGTTATAAAAGGTTGTAAGTAGAATCTGTGGCATAGGCGATAGCACGATTTTAGAAAGTAGCAAAGTAAGCTTTAAGTAGTATTTTTAATAAATATAATATTTAATTTGCTTATTTGGAGAAAAAACTACAAGATAAGATAAATTATGGTGCAATTTGCAAAATTAGGACACACTAGTAAAACGAAAAACTCAGTTTGATTAGCTTAAATGAAGAAAATTTTTGCAACCAAATTTTTAATTATTAACTGCCTTGGTGCTGTCAAGAGTAATTGAGATTTTGTCATCGAATCGAAGTTGTGAAAAATTATTCATTATAATATACATGCACGCCAAAGGGAAACAAAATTTATGAAATTTTAATATTAAAAGTAACCTTCCTTATAATTGCATATTATGGAATTTATAAATAGGTTTTACTCATAATCGCATCTTTAAATTTCAAAGATGCGTTTTGTAATTACATCTGGAAACTTTAAAAGGATGTAGATCTTTCGCAATGTAAACAGTCAGTAAATTTTGTTTTGTGAAATTTGGGGTACCAAATTGGGAGAATATAGACTTTTTACAGGATGCAGTCATAAAAGATGTAAGTTGTAAGACAATATACATGAAAATGAAAAAGCGGGAAGAAGGTAGGCAATTATATCGAGGTTCCACTGTATTGAGGGCTACTATAGGAAGACTAAACTGTATTTACTTTTACAGTATTTTATATCTTAGTCTATTTGGTCTAACTAATCGTGGGTTATTGATACAGTTTTATCTATTTTTGGTCTAATCGTAAGTTAAAAATGACTGGATAGAGTTTAACTGAGATATCACTTTACCCATGACAAAAAATTGAACACAGCTTTTCAATCAAACGTTTTAAAATATTTTGAACTTTCTCTTGGCTTGTGCTTTACCTTAAATTGGCTTGTACTGGTACGATAAGTGTTTTAGACGTACTTTTAGGAACCTTCAATATAAATTTCATATACACTGATAGATCTGATATATTTTTATATGCACTGATAGTTATGATATATTTTCATATACACTGATAGTTCTGATATATTTTCATATACATTGATAGTTCTGATATATTTTCATATACACTGATATTTTATTTTATGTATATTATTTGTAACTCAATTTTGTTTGAGTTGATGGAAAATTGCATTGTTTTGTATTTAGATACTTAGATTTACACAGGCATATTTTGGGTAGACTGTTTTTTTCGGCTTCTTTCAATTGCAAAAAGGCATGTAGCATAGATAGATAATTCAGCGAAGGTCATAAAAGATTGTGGTGGTGACGCGCCAAGGTAGCGCAAGTTACAGCTTAAAATATTAATTGGTCCGAATACGGCAATAATCAACATCTGTTGCATTTTTTAATATTCTTTGGAGGTGCTGATGGCGCGTATATTACAGATACGTCAGGCTTAGATCTGGCAGATAATGTTTTACTTGATACAGCTGGAGTGAAGGTTAAAATCAATGGATCGGGAATTCCAGTGGTGTCAAACTTCCCTAGAGAGTGACCAACGACTTTTCGAGTCTGGTGTGCTGCGAGGAGTTCGACTTTAGCTAATTCTTTTGAGTATTGCTGGATAATAAATGGTGCTCGTTCGGGGTAGTGAGTATGGAATATAGCATCGCGAGGAGTGGCGTCTTCTTTGGCAAGGTAGACAATTCTTCTTTTTATTTTCTTCTTCCTGGAGTCTACGATTGACAATGGATCCAAGTTCAGTCTTTCAGATTCGCTCTATTAACTCTATGGCAACTTTGCGTTGAGTTTGGGCGTATTTGTTTCTGGTTGACCAGTCTCTTTGGCAACGAGTCTTCTTGGCTGATGGTAATAGAGCTGGGTCCGTACCTTAATTAATTTACTGAGTCTGTAATCAAGCTGACGTCCATATAAAAAAAGTGAGTACACAGTTAAGTAGGTTTCTTCTTCAGACATTCCGTTGAGGCACGTAGGCGAGTGGAATGTTGAGTGCGTGTAGACTGAGTTCAGCAGTTGAGTAATAGAGAGTCTGGTGTGCGGTTGCACGAAAGTTGCGCACTTTACTTCATATATATGGTTTTACCAATTTTTTGGGTTTTTAATAGCTATGGATATAGATTATCCTTCTTGTAATTGATTATCAAAAAATCCTATTAAATTATGACGATTGGTTGCCGAGATATAAATTTTCAAAAATTTGTAGAGAATTTATCCTATTGGTTCTGGGCTGCACGGATAAAGCACGGACAAAAGAGCTTGCTAGTGCAGCTAATCTATAGCGTTAGATGCGGGTTGTACTCTATAATTGGTAAGGCTGTACGCTTCCCTTTTTTTCGTGTTTGGTTCGCGTTTGCGCTGCTGCTGCTGGTTGAACAGATTGCTATGTGTTTTCAAAAATAAGATCGGTTTTTTTCTGTTGAATATTTCCAGTTAAAAGTCCTTTCGAGAGCTGCTGGAGTGTAGAAAATAACAATGAAACAGAGCTCAAAGTGTCACCATTTGCAATGCTGTTCAATAACTGGAGAGGGCTAGAAAGGCCCGTGTAGACAGGTAAACTATCTGCCCATTAATTGGTCGTTTTATTACAAAGATTGTGGGTATAGAAAATTATATTGAGAGAATACATAGAATTTGCTTAAAAACTAGGAAGTTATATTGTGTACATAAAGTATATAACCATTACTATGGAAACAATAATGTATTTTATAAAGATATGTATTATAGTGTACAAAGAATACAAAAGAATAAGGAAATAAAAGATGGTGATAACTCATCATCAAAGTCATCCGTATCACAATATGGAAATATAAAACCGTCAAACAAAAGAATTGACACAGCTTTTGCATTATGGCAAATATTACACTTGACAAATAAGCATCCCGGTTGGCATTTCTCTTATTAAGACGTTTGCTTAATGCTTCTTGTTTACTTAACTAAACTCGTTCCAAATTTTTTGAGACAACTTGATTTTATGCAATGATCTGTATTGTTATTGTTTCTATACGAGAGTTAATCTCTTGAATAAGTTTGAATCTATTTCTTATCATTGTCAAGCACGGCAGAATATGAAACGCCAAGCTAGGGTGACGTTGATCAAAGAAGAATATGGACAATGCTACGTAAGAAATTTGTGAAACTACTTGGAATGTAATGTAATTACTGGATTAATGTCTTTATTCAGTTTTAATATACTGGGAAGCAGCCCTCTGCAGCAAAATGAGCTGGAGTCCAGGGGCATTTCCACAAATTGTCCCCTTCACTAATGACCTTGAACAATGATTTTTAAAAGCATCGCTATTAACGCCATTTGACTCCATCTTTGACATTTATTAAAATCAAAAAGCAATTCAATTTGATTTTGATTTATATAATTCATATGATTGTCGAAAAATCAAAATAAATGCAAAAGCAATAACTGACTTTAAGAACTTCCAATTAAACATTGAATACTGATGCAGTAAGTTTTGTATGTAGCTTAACTGCTTCCAAGTAATAATTTCACATTACGCCAACACTACTTCAAAATGTTGCAAGCAAACATTAGAGAACTTTTTTTACGTTGTCAAACCTTAAGTATTATATAAAATATATATAGTGCATTCAGTCATACAATTTAAGTTCAGTCATTCAGTCATATCCAGATATACCTCCTATTTTACTGCAAAATGAACTATTGTTTTAAGTATACTAAGTATACTACTGTATATACCTCCTTTGGTTTTAAGATATTTAGTGCTGTTGTGCCTAGGCAGCGCACGTATCGGCTTAAAATATAAAAGTGCTAAAACATAAATTGGTGTAAAAAATCTATATATGCCGGTTGAAATATGAAATAGAAATATGAAATATGCCAGTTGTACTGGCAGATAATAATTGGCGGATTAGGTATTTGTTAAACCCATTTATTGGCAATAATTGCAATAATTTGCAAATTGTATTTACCCATTTCTCAACGTTACTGATGCGACATAATGCAATTATAAATAGTGAGCTTTGTTTGATGCAAAAATTAAATTTACCAATTATATGAGTGCCATCTGTAAAATATATGAGTGCCATTTTATTACTAATTTATTCCTGGAAAAATCCGCAAAATAACTGCTTTAAATGGACAAAATAGCAAATTATAAGAGAATAATTTCTGCAAAATGTTGCAAAATATTTCCAATGAATACACCATCTTAGTGTTTTTTTTGCATTAGTTATCCTAAATTGTAGCGCAAGTTATACAAAAATTTGCAAAAATTTCCAATGAAAAACATCACACATTTAGGCCAAAAACGGCTGAAAAACGGTCCATTTTTGGCTAAAATGAGAAATTCGCACATAAAAAGCTTATCATTGTTGTTAACGTTCAGATGAGACTTTGCGTCTGACTGCCTGCTCATCCTGTTTCCACAAATTGGACACTTTCCTCGCTTCATTTTCTATTATAAATGATTAGTCTTTCTTTTCCTTCAATTAAATCTTTAAGTATACCAACAAGAAGATAAAAATAAGGTCACAGTAGTGAAAAACGGATAATTATGTATCACTCTCGTCACAATCAAAATAATTTTATTTTTCTGTAAGAGAAGATGAAAATGTTCCTATTGTTATTTTTTTATTACGCAGTTCTGAAAACAAACGCAAGTTTAGTAATTGCTGATGCATTTGAAAAGAAAAGAACTTACAACTTTTTAAAGTTAAACACAGACGAGATTATAGACGTACTTGCACATAAGAAACGATGACGAACTGAACAAAATACACCCAAACAATAAGTCAATTCAATTTTCAAAGAATAAAAATATGAAAGAATGCATCCGGCTGTATTCCTTTTGCTGTCTATTTTGTTGTCTTTTTATGTGCAAGTACAATTACCTAAGTACAATATCAAACCTACATGCAAGATCTGGAGTTCGTTATAATGCATGTTGTAGTGTGTACACGGTAAAAGGTGTAATGTATTTTTATAATACAGTACCTATAATATATACATTGAAATTCAATGAAAACTGTTGATTCTAACAACAGTTCTTATGTGTGATTACACTACACATTATTATTACTACGACGTAGTGTAAGTACATATAAGGCAATCGGAGTCTCCTTAGCATCTTTTACAACTGTGTTTTATAAATATTTTTCGGCCAGCGTGTATGTGGATGGTGAAATACGTTATAAGTATTCGATAGTATGTAATGACGATGATCACATTCTCATTCTTCTGTTTTAAGTTTTTACTTACTTGTTGGTGCTTCTGTTCACGTTATAAGTATACGTTAAGTCGATGATAAGAACAAGAGCACCAACCATCAAGCTAGTAAAACCGTGAACCAAGAGAATGAGAATGTGATCATCGTCATCACACAATATTGAATACTTATACACCAGCGTGTATAAGTATTCAATATCCGCCGTAAGGCCAGCGTGTATGTGGATGGCAAAGTTCACTTATCACAGGAATATGCAAAATTTGTATGCTAAATGCAAAGAAAAATGTGCGTGTGCAAATTAAATAAATATAAAAAGAGAAGAAATACCAAAAAGGGATTATTATCCTCCTACGCCTTCGAAATAGCTTTGACGCCAACGCCGAACCGTGGCGGCAAATGTAAGAACAAGCACGACACAACACAGGCACAAACACAAAATCCAGAAAAACAGAAACTCCGGAAGCCGTGCCCGTGTACTACAGTCACCATAATTTATTTCTGTACCCGGTGGTACTTAAATGTTCCCGATTAGTTTAAAGTTCAGAAATATGAAACGAATGTACCCCAGATTTTATATATGCTTTCCTCCTCAGGAGCCCTTATTAGGTGCCTTCCGAGGAGTACTTGTAAAGAAGAGAGAGATGTTACTGCTGGAATTTGTAGTGAACTGCCCACTTTATTCAGGTGATAATTATTTTAAATAGTCATGGTAACCGCTGTCATGGTTACCTGTAATAGTAAAATGAGTGGTGGTGGTAGTGCTGAAAGTGATGTGATAAGGACGTTTTGATTGTGAAACGGAGGAGAGAGTGGCTGCATTTTTAGGTGTCAAAACCCTATTTTTACTTGGATATACCCCATTTTTGACATGAAAATGTGGTCTGCAATAGCCACAAAAACAACATGTAATTAGGCAGTGATGCCAATAAAACTTCATCTAAATAGCCTTTTTTGAAAAAGCAGAAATAAATTATCTAAATTCCTTGATTATATCTTTGTACTCAAAGTAACTATTCTAAAAATAACGTAAAACAATGAATATCACAATAAATTCACAATATTATTTCACATAAAAATGTCCAATGCACCAAATAAACAATAACAAAATCATCTGGTGTGTTTTTACATAACCAGGAAAATAACCATGAGTCAACAGCATACAAGACAGTCAGGAGCTTAAAAATAGCAAAAACGAAACTGGTAGGGGACCATTCATATTGCATTTCCTATAATTGTCATTTCAAATAATACAAAATATAAAAGGTGGGTTACACGTTTATGTCTTTATATAACGTTTAAATCAGAGGCTTCATTGAGCTTTACAAGGCTTGTCATATTCAAGACTGCAATAAAATCAGAAACTTACACAAATTTATCCAAGTAGCGGAGACAGATTCTCTGTCTGTCCGCACAAAGTACATAATATTATTTAATATCATGAATAAATTCAATTTTCTGTGACAAGGTACTATAATTTAGGTATTATAAAAGTTTCTTATTTATTCATTGCTATAATTACTTTAAATATTTAAATTGTTCATTATTATGAAACTATTCATCATTTAATTTATGGATTAGACCAGTGTACTTAATGTGTCAATTATTCTGTTGCATCACTTTGAATCTTTATAATTTATTGAAGTAAAGGATAGAATATATGTGTATTTGAAGATAAAAAAATTTTGTAAGCAGATTAAAACAGGTATTTTGACTTACGATCCATATTGCTTTAATCCATCCATAGTTATTGTTGAGTATTTGAAGTAATCCAGAGTTAACAAGAACGGTCCACAGCAATTAGTGGCGGAACACTGAACTCAAATAAGAAGAAAAGGTGGATCTTCTAGTGGAGACTGGAATAATGACTGGATCTTGATCACAAACTGGAGTCGTGTTGTCCATGGTCCATGTTGGATTGAAGCCTCAATATCAACCAACCAACTCTAAATTATTAAATTTTATTTGTGAAAGATTGCATGGGAACCACATGGAATTAACCAGCAATAGATACAATAGGTAATTCCATTTGAATTTTACGGCAGTTGTATAATTTAATATTTTTCTCATAATATTGATAGTATTGAATAATTGTCAATAATTTTTAAATAACTTTTAAATAATAATTTCTTTCATAAAAATGTTTTAGGAAGTACAACAAGTAGGAAATTATAACAGCTCATTTAAATTTTAAATAAAGTATTTCAATAATATTGGTTTTAAATGACGCTCTTAGAATGGCGTGACTACTTTAACTTAACAATTATCTTATTGTATCTATGTGTATGATCAAAGGATATGTATATACTAAACAATTAAGTACAAAATGGAAATATATTTACGTACAATATTGGTCCGGAAAGATTGATATTAGATACTGGAGATGACCTTCCTATTAATTTACCTCCTTATAAATTTATATAAAATTATAGCCTTAATTGCGTAACTAGTTCTATAAGGGGTAATTGGTGAGCGGAATAAAGCCTCACAGATTGTTGTTAAAATTCTTAATTGAATTCAAGTTTATGTTTTTCTCATTGAGGAGTGTTGAATAAATTCATTGCATAGCAATGATTGACACATCCTCACAGATCTGAGGGATATAAAACACGTAGAGCTGAAAAGAAGATCATTTAATAAATTGGCATGATCGAATCATAATAAATGTAAGATGAATGAACTCGCATAATTGGAACATGATCCTTATTACTAAAAATAAGTGAAGTACTTATGAGTAATCGACTAATTCATTTTAGCAGCTTGCCTCGTCATATTATTATTTTGGCAATTAGTATTGAGATGTTTGTGTCATCAGAAAGTGTACTACTTTGGTTTTGTTATTTTATTATTTTTATGTTTATTTTTATTTTTGATGGCCTGCTGCAAAGCAGGATACAAAATAATATGTTGCGATCCACCAGACAATGTAAATGTAAAGTTGTAGGACTGCATGATAATGAAAGGGTAGTCGGTAATTGCATATAGAAAGTGACATGAAAAGAGTGTTCTTGATTGAGCCTAAAAATAGGCATGCTCATGTTCATGTGTACATGATCAAAAGTTGCTCTACTAGGAGGCTGCGAAAACATTTAATTCAGTTAAGTTTAATTATAGCAGCATTTATTTTTAACAGAATATTAATAAAAGTGGGCATTGTACAAGCCTTAAAGCAGTCAGCTTGTGAAGTTTTTATATTTGGCGAGATATAATATATAACGTATTTTATGATAACAAATGGCGAGATTTATTTTTGAAGCAGTCAGCAAGCAGATTATTTAGATATATTTTTAAAAGCAACAAAGTAAACATCTCAAAAAAAGTTTATTTCCAAAGCAACAAACGGATTTAAAATATTTTTTTTAAATTTAATTTTTAAAGTTTTTCATTGCGAATAAGTCAGCTTTTTATAAGCGGATACAAGGTTTTTTATAGAATAAACCATAGAAAGAAATAATCATAATTTATTTCAACTATATGCAGCAAAACCTTAATAAAAATCTAATGAAAAACATGAAATTTTAAGAAAGTTACGCCAGCGCAAGACAGACAAACATTTTTCTCCGCTTGTTATATTTTTTATACATTTTGTAGCTTGTCCAGCATTTTTAGAAAACGACGGAGAATTACGGTACTTTCGTTTTACTGTAATTTGATGCAATAAAATATGATTAAATAAATTAATAATTTCTTACGACATAATATTTTGAGATTTCTTGGAAATATAGTTTTTTTAATGGTTTTTTTCGAAAATGAATGTGTATAAATGATGGATATAAAAATAAGAGGAAAAAGAATGCTAAACAGAACAATTCGGTGAGCGGACTGCCAGACATTTTATTAAGGAGTTTCGTTATATTGAAACTCCTTACTCATCTCTCTCATTATCATCATAAAAAAAGCACAGTTATTTGGAAGTAATTATACAAAAACATTGTTACAAGATATTATAGAAACTGGTAAAGAGTCACAAATTTTACCTACAATCTTGTCCAGTAGGTATATAAACTAGTTCAACAACTAATCCAAAGACATCCTGGTTAGTAGGCAAAAAATATACTCACAGAAATGTGGAATGTCCTCTGTTGTAAGTTGGAATTAAGTAGGAGGTAAATATGACGATATTGTATCAGTGTACATAGAATAGGTTATATCTGATAATTTTTTCGGACTACAGATTGTCTTACCAATATAGAAGGACAATTGTTATGTAAGTTCTCTTCAAAAAACTATAGATTTGGATTTGTTTAACATCATTTTTAAGTTTCGTAATTATAAAAATTCAAAATACAATGCCCTGCGTAAACTATTTAATTTACCGTTGGAATCTTTAGAATCTACTTAAAAATTAACAAGATACAAAAAACACGTTAAAAACAATAAAAGTGCAAAAAATCTCCTAAAGAAGGACTAAAATCCCCGCGGACAGCTCATATATTTAAAAAACCCGTCATGAGTTATAAAAGCAGTTTTATGATTGAATTCAGGATGAATAAAGAAGTTGCAATAGGCATTGGTGGACTGATGAAACAAAAGAAGATTTTCTTTACGTCAGCAATAAATTCAAAAGAATGCGATATCAAAACACTAATTTAACCTTTTGAATTTCAAATACAATAAATATATTTTGACTCATAAAATAGATAATGCTATTGCATTTGTTTCCTTTACAGCACAAATAACCACATATTCAGACATTATATCGAAAGCTGTATATATGTACTTTGTGCATCTGCTGCTAGTTATCAAAAGATCTGAAGGTTATACTGATGTTTTACCCTGTGTTTTGGCCAATCAAAGTTTAATATTAGGTAATTATGGTTGCCTTGATGCACGCGCTATTTAACTAGCAATGTATCTAGTAAATAGATCTCTTGACTGTTTAAATTTCCTTCAAATTAGGTATAATTCATTTGATGATTTGATTGTAAAGCTTGTGAATAAAAATGAGAGTGAAGAAATGACGGAGTTATTGTGTTTAGTTTTAAAGAAAGAAAATGTATATTTATTTACTTGAAGCAATGAAAGAGTAAAAAACGAGTAAATATGAGTAAAGTATTTGAAAAAGGTGAAGTAGCTATAAATTCGTGTTTTTTCTTTTAATTGCTATACTTATTGCTTATAGAGTAATAATCTATGTATAAACTCGTTTGTCTTCACTATCCTGTTGGGAGAATCAGCAAGCTGAGTTAGTGAGACAGCGTCACGGACTTCTGCTGAGGAGGTATAAGCTCTGTGGCTTTATATAGCATGATGATGAGGAAGAGATGGAGACGAGAACAAGGACAATAAATACTCCTGTATTTCTACATGAAGATTCTGGATAAATCCATACCTTTAAACTTAACAGCATTACATGATATATATGGATTTTAAAGGATAAGGCTACCATGTAATTTGTAAAAAATAATATGAAATGGTTTCATCTCACCAAATTTGTTGATAGACAGTTTTCTCCCCGAACAGAAGTAGTTTATTTCAACGTTCTGTTCACCCAGAAGTAAGAATGCAACTGAGTCAAGAATGAGTCGAAAGTGTACAAATTCAAAAAATAAAGAAGTGAAATTGTTGAATATTAATGAATATTACAATGCATGCATGTAAAGTAAAATGTATGTTATCATATAATATGTCAAGTCTGATCGACTCTCAAACAACTCTCTTTTCCGCATCTTTATAATAGTGATAATGCATTAACAAAAGTGAGAGCAAATGAGCCATGTCACAACACATCCTGCTTAGGTAGGTTAATATCTACATACACTCAAAAGTGTATCAAATTCTAAAGTCGATTGGGCTAATGACCCAAACAAAGTTTGTCCTTTCATTAGCCAACAATACGCAATACTGCAGGATTGAATCATAAGAAATTTATTGAAATAAAATAAGATTATAAGCTGAAAAAATAAAATATCTTAATTGGTTGCCAATAATTAAATTTCTGGATAATTTTAATTATTATTTTGAAATTTTGTTTGATTTAATTTCTTTCGAGTTGATTTTATAGAAATTTGTGAGCTTCTAATGCAAATGATCTAAATGCAAGATGATTGAGTAATAAACATGGATGATAAGAAAATAAGAAGAAAATGGATATAAAAAGGCTGAATTTTTTGTGTCGACTGCTCTGATTTTTATTAAGGAGTTTCATTATATTGAAACTCCTTCCTCATTTTTCTCATCATCATCATAAAAAAGTACCGTTATAATCATCTTAATAGTACAATTACATTGTTACAAATTAACTGTAGAAATTGGTACAAGTCGCAGATTTCACCTGTGATTATGTCCAGTAGGTACATAACTAGTACATCCTGGTCAGTAGGCATTAAACATGTTAAAAAGTGGAATGTCCTCTCTTGTACTTTGTACTTGTGTAGGACATAATATGACCATATTGAATCAGATTCCATGAATCGGGGTAAATTATAGGGTGAGAATTAATAGGTGCAAAATAGCAAGGTTGGTACATATTTGTTTAAAAAGGAATTTAATCGTATCTTTTGTTCCAAATATAGTTGGATTATGGGTTATGGGGTAACAAGAAAGAATTAAACCTGTAATATAAACACTATTTAATGCAAACATGTTTAAAACAGTAATGCATTGAACAAACACGTTACTTCATAAAAGTGTGACCAGTAATTTTTCTGATTTTTATCAGCTTTGAACAAAGTTGAGGCTTATATGAATTGATAAGTGAAGGACCACTCCACATATTATATTTAAATATTGGTTAACGAGTTTTACTTATTCAAAAACTTGTTGCCTTGGCTTTGAGCTGCACGGCCGTTTTAAATCCCAAATGTTTTGTAGCAAATTTAAAGGGTTAGAAAGGTTTTGTAATTTGTTTTTGTTTTTACCACATGGTTCCCTTATTTCCTCGTTGCTTTCAAATTTTTGCGCTGCTTGGTGATCTGTAATTAGCATTTGTAAATGGCAAATGATCATGAGGTCTGCTAATTGCTTGTTTTGTTTTTACTAGAAATAAATCGTAAAGTCACCATTTGAAGTGAAGCAAAGTGCGTAGAAATAGCTGTAAAGGCCTATCTGAACAGGATAGATGTCTGCCAATATTTGCTTAATTAAACTTAGAAGATCAAAAGTATCTGCACAGAACAATTACAATAATCATAATATGTAACTTTAAATGTACATCATAGTGCTAACCATAAGTAACATGAATACATAGAATATGCAAATGACATTGAAATATAACATGATAATAATTCAATACAAAGTTCATTTGCATTACATTATACTATCATGTTCATGAAATTGTCGAATAGCGGGGAGTTTACGCAGCAATATATTACTCACAACGGCATGTTATGCAACTTTGAACCTGAAAAATTAGAAGTTGCGTCCATCCAAGATTTAAAAAAAGTAGTGATGGTTGTATACAGAGCACGACATTTAAATAGTAATTACTGCCATGGTAAAGAGTACGTTTAATTAAACTAATTTAAAATTATAATTTTTAGTGCACCCAAATGCTAAAGTTATTGCAAATATAAATTGAACCAACAAGTTATTTAAAATAACTTTTCTCACAAAACACTGCAATAATATGTTTACGTAGAATGTCATACGTTTTTCTTGCTTGTATGCAATTTTTATAGCTTTATCGAGGGAGTTAATCATTTTTACAGTTCCACGAGATAATATTGGTATTTATAATGGGCAGAACATACAAATACTCGTAGCCATCTGATTACTGCGACAAAAATGCAGTTCCGATAAATATATAGTATTTGTACCAACCGTAACAGTTTATGTTGATGGTTTTATGAACCCACGACGCTACTTAATATCTTAGTTCAAAAGGGCAATCACAGAGAATGGCGTAAATAAACTGAAAGCTAGCACATATTTTAAAGTTTTAAATGCCGATAAATTTTATTGAAATGGTAAATAGTAATACAAAAGAATGGAAATTGTATAAATTTTAGTAATGTTACGTATAACTAAAAATATATTGTTAATAAAAAATGAAAATTCATTGTTTTGGATTAACTCTTTATATAACTGGATATGTATTGTAATTTTAATGAAATCATTTTGGACTGATTTTGCAGTTTGCATTCATCAAGTATGTCGGAGCTGAAAAAAATTACATACATTATTAAAATGATTTCTTAATTTTTTTATCTAGCTATATAAATTTGTTGTTGAACGGCATAATGGTTACCTAAAATATCTTGAAACTAAATAATTTTACCCATACTTTTAGTTCATTTAAATAAAAACAATTTGGTATGAAAAGTCAAAATGTCATCAAAAAAGATTTTGTGTATTCATTTAATACTTTCGAATTTTGGTTTTGAACAAAAATAAAATTAATACAAAATGTTTTTTTTCATCATATTTATAATCACATAATTTCTTGCAAATGACGTTTTGTTCTCGACAAATTATATCATTTTATAGCTCATTTTTCGTCACCATGATCCAAAAGACACGAAATTTTTTTTGAAATCATTATTTCTAATTAATGACTTTGCATTTCAGTTAGTTAACAACTGCATGCACGAATTTAGTCGAATTTAGGCCATGTCTATCAAATTCTTTTCCAAAAAATAATTTTTAAGTAGAAAAGTTCTTTTAAGTTCTAAACAATTTAGTTATGTTTACCTGTGCCTGAATTCAATTTTTACCTCGTTAACTTTTTCGTAAAAAATCTTAGTCTCTGGTGGTTCCCCAGAACTTTTTTCATAAGCATCTCATTTATTTATTTTTGTAGCATAAACAACCCATAATTTTGATTGTGGTCATTTCATCGTGAAATTTATGTCAATCATATTAATTGCCGTTGCTTAATATCTAAGTATCAATATAGTGAAAAAATTGGCGTATTTAAGGGAGATTTTTTTATTATAAAACGACATTATTTATTATATGAATTTACTTTCCAGCTCAATGCCCTTTTATTAAACTGCAAGTGTTTGATCACAAAATAATGCCTCAGGTGACAACTTTTCATTTATTGCATTTTTTGGTCAATAAAATAAAATGAGACAACAAATAAAAAAGTTATATAGTATTTTTTCATGTGTTCAAAAAAATTTTAATTGTAAATTCAACACTGTTGGTATCAATCAAACGTAATAAAACTTAGACTGAGAAATTAACAAATACGTATTATTATCACGTTGTCAATAATATGAAGAAAAAGTGTACATAATACCGGCATTAATCAGTTTTTGTTTAGACCGTGCGTGTTAAGTACTATAATCAGGACGTGGATCAGAATAAAACTAGTTTTTCTTTTCCAGGCAGCGCAGCGTAACAAATTTATTCAACAAAAACTGAAAGAAGTAAAATACATGAGGCTTACAGAAGTGTACATTCTTTCTTAAACGAGTCCATTTTTCCTGCAATACTTGCCGTCTTCCTAAGATATACGCACACAAGAACGCTCTTTATAGAAAAATTAATTATTTACTTTATATTTTTACATTTTATATTTTTATAACAACTATTGCATAGTATAAATATTTTCGCTCGACTGCCCATGGCCTTGAGCTTGGACAAGATTTTATTATTTTATTTTTGTAATGAAGACGGGGGTGATTGAAGCGTGAGAAAACATGAAAATGTTTTCTCATCGTACGTCTTTGCACTTTGTAATTTAATGTTTATATTTTGTTAGTTCAACTGTTATAATTATTTACTTTAGATTTTATTCAAACAATCTGCTGTCTTTCTTGCCGGTATGGTTTTGTAATGAATATTGTCTAACTATTCCACTGTTTCTAATATGATGCACAATAATAGCTCAAAGTATTTTGGGGGACGACAAAAGTGACTTTAATATTTGAAGCTCGATCTAAGACAAAGTTATCTGTCCCAGTTAGAGGTATTTTCATGAATATTTTTGATGGTTAAAATACATACGAGTGTATTACATACTAGTTTACAGACATGCTAAGTAATTAAAATATTTTGAATAATGGCAAAAATTCTTCAAAACGGCAGCATTTTCACATAATATGGTTTCGAGACGATAATGAACACGTAGAACCAGATGCTCTTGAGATGGGCAATAATCTCTGAGCTGGATTTTTTTGCTGGTATGCAGGTGCATGGTCACGATGATGTGAGTTTTGAATTTTAATATTTCATATTACCCAGGTCCAAGTCAAGGTCAGTTTCGATACATTTGAGCAAATGATAAAACAAACTAACTAAACGCTCATGTAAGAC
>JAQFYG010001625.1:0-17972 GCA_034694325.1 Entomobrya corticalis | reverse complement strand
GATCTCTAGGAACCTTGTGTAATGGCTAATTAGAGTAAAGTCTACGGTACATTGTAATGTCTGCAGTAAAGTGAATAAATAAAATAAATAAAAAAAATTTGAACCAATAAATCGGTTATCACATCCATACTTGAATGGAATGTCAATTTTTGAATAAAACTGCAAGCGTAATTCTGCGTTTGGGGCTCTATTTTATCAAAATTTGGAGTTCTTCGGTACTTTGTATTTTTGGTTGTCAGATATTTTATTATGGTATGTTTTCAACTTACGTAGCCCTTTATGAATTGATTCATCAACATTTATAAAGTATTAAGCAAGAAAATTCAAAACAACATTTTCAACAGTGGATATTAGATTAACATACAATTTAACTATATTTATCAGTGGTCAACGGCTGTTTTTAACAAAAAAACTGTATTTAAATTCAAAAAAGTTATCATGTCAATGACAATGGCGTTTTTAACAGTTTTATTTCACGGAAACATTCGTCAAACAACATCTGGGATTGGAATATCTATAAGTATTTATTCAGCCTTTGGAATATGCTTTGCTACACTGATTGGTTACAACTTTCCTGGTAAATTAAATACAATTAGCAAATCTGTACGATCAAAGTACAAACATGACTTTGCATGGTCGATAACCAAAAATGCAAAATAAATCAGAAAAAGGAATGGAGTTGACTGATAAGATTATGTCGTGATATTATGGTCGACATTGGTTCTGTACATTTTTACAAAAGAGGAGCTGTGCTGAAAATTTTAAGTTTTCTGATAACTAAAATAGCTAGGTCAACGTTTTTGAGGTCAAAATTTTTTACAATATGTAAATAAACTTTTCAATTTGTAAGATATTTACCGGAGTCTTAATCTGACATGTAATTACTTGAAACTATAAATATTTACTTACAAGTAAAATCTACTTGTAAAATTTTTCATGTATGAATGATTTTAGTATCAATTGATTAACCAGGCGTCGCTGAATGATATAGAGGAAATTATGTCTCCGATTGCGAATTTTGGCGCCACAATTTAAAAGGTTGCAGTTAAACGCTATTGGTATTGCAACGTCGTAGTATGCCACGAATGCTTTTGTTTTACGTACACAAACCGTGCGAGAAATAAATAACGGAATATCATGCCAACAAAACACTCATCATAACTTTAAATCTTCCTTTTACATTTAAAATTTTGGTACCGTTATTGTGCATTTGGTTTGTTGGTTTTCAGGATACAAATTAGCATTTAACAATCGTCTGTTACTAAATGTTTTTTTGTTTAAAGTAACCAGCAGAATAACTTTATTTGTTAGTATTTCTTAACATTTAGTGGGTCTATTTTAGATTGTGACTACGGATTTGTTTTTATGTATCTTCTGTATTTCTTATAAGTTATGTCCCCATTACTAAGCAGCACGCTAGGTTTATTTTAAGTCACGAAATATTGTATTTCAGGCATTGCATAATAAAAACATCTATATTTAAATGGCTTTCGTGAGCAAATAAAATCTTATGTGCTACTTTACAAAACAGTACGAACATAAAACGTTTTTGGCATTACTTGTTACTTACTAAAACCTAATGTTATACTGAAAGTTGTGGTATAGTGTATTTGAATAATGACAGACTCACAAAAATCCAACCGAATTTCTAAAAACCTAGCAAGCAGGCCTGTTCTCTTTGAAAAACTGAAATTTTTAAGACAATATCATGGACAATGGTCAGAAAAGTAAGATAAAAATATACCCAAAATATACTCATACAGTTTATAAATCTTACAAAATAATTTATAATCGATTCTATTTTTTTCAGAATATTTTTGTTTTTCGCATTGGTATTTAGCTTTGGAGCGGCAATTCGCCTAATTTACCGAGTTTGGTACGATCAGGAACCAATCACGGTAACACACCAAAACAAGGAACAAGATATCGACTCAATTCCGTTTCCAGCAGTAACTGTATGCAATCTGAACCAATTTCCCAGAAAACTTGTGAAAAACTTGAAAACGTATTTGCATATGTGTAACTCCATGACTTATCAAAAGTCGTAACAATTTTATTCTAAATCAACGTTTAGTATTTTTTTTCATTAAAGAATTGCAGATATACCGGAACACAAGCAGAATTCCATAGCAAAATCCACGTTTGCGTTTATGCGAACGGTTTGCAGGAGTCGCCAAAGTTTCAGAAAATATTTTGGCTTTCGAGAAGAAACACAAGAAGAAAAAGATTTGGATAATGACAGCACTAATAGTGAAGATCGTTCAGATGAAATGATAGACTTTCTTATGGATGTATAATTTATAATTATAAATAATATGAAAATCATTAAATGTTTCAAAACATTTAAACAAAATACGTTTTTTCTAGAATGCCCAATCATGCGATGAGATGATAAAACTTTGTATACTTGGCCATCAGCCAGTAAACTGCTCGGAAATATTCAAACCTGTGATTACAGATTATGGGAAATGCTGCATTTTTAATATTTTGCCGCTTCCTCTTCTGAGAAGGTATTCAATAAAAACAGACAGCTATTCAAAGTATATTTGGTTTAACAATTGGTGTTCTTATCTGAAATACTAGCAACTCAACCTTTAAAAACCTGGAACTTCAAAAAAATTCTAAAGACATATGGACACAAAAAGAAGTTCACAATTGGGACAAGTGGGACTACAAAAAAGGATATAGGATCAGTGGCAAAGATTTGGACAACAAGTATCCATGGAAACAGAAAATAGCTGGATTGGCTAACGGCTTGTCAATTTTGATAGATGGCAACCAAAAAAACTACGTTTGTCCGGGTGTAGATGCCACTGGGATCCGGTATATTCTGCATTCTCCGTTGGAAATACCACTTGTTTCTGATCTTTCATCAGTGGCTGGTCTTGGGAGGCAGGTTTTAGTGGAAGTACATCCGGACATGACGGTTGCTGATAACGACATCGAAGATATCGATGTGGTATTTATTATTGAATCTATTTTTTTATTATTATGCAGATGAATCTACTCATCGTAGTATTACAGTTAGTCAATCTTTTTGTCCGTTCATCTGTGTGTGTGCCCGTCTGTTGGTCTGTCTATTTGTTTGTTCATCACGCTTGATATCACTTTCTTAAAAAGTAACTAATAATAATACCAACCTATAATTTATCTCGTCTAATTTTACATTGGACGAAAATCTTATACAGACTTTACATACTAACCCCGTGTTATCATTTGTTCAAAATTTACATGCTAACCCCGTGTTATCATTTGTTCAAAATTTACATGCTAATCCCATGTTAAATGAACACATGCTAACCCCATGTTAAATGAACACATGCTAACCCCATGTTAAATGAACACATGCTAATCCCATGTTAAATGAACATATGCTAACCCCTGCGTTAAATGTGCATATGCGAATCCCATGTTAAATGTACACATGCTTACCCCATGTTAAATGAACATATGCTAACCCCTGCGTTAAATGTGCATATGCGAATCCCATGTTAAATGTACACATGCTTACCCCATGTTAAATGTACACGTGCAAATCCTATGTTGAAGATGAACAACGCTAACACCACGTTGAAACCAATGGTCCATAGCCAACTGTAATTAATCAAATACCCGCTCACGTTAAATTTACAATGCTAACCAATCATAAGGAATTATATACTTACGCAATGTTTAACACTATTATGCTAACCTGATGCTAGTATATCATATGGAAACACCACGTTTCGCGGTTATATATATTATATTATTTATAGCATTTATCCGTTATTGAAATAAATTCATTCATTCATATTATATTATAACAGTTACATTGAAACAAAGAATAACGAAGTTATTTGTCAAGCCCACGTTACATGCTTATGAGATACAAATGGATGCACGCCGTTATGCTAACATCACGTAACACGATGTTTTTCTAACAACACGTTGCATAAGTCTTTATATACACCTTATGCAACACTCCTTAATGCTAATCCTACGTTACACGCCCTTATGCTAAGTCTACGTTACACGTTCATATGCCAACACTACGTTACAGGACCTTATGCTAACCCTACGTTGCACGCCCTTGTGCCAGCCCTTCGTTACAGGCCCTTATGCTAGCCCTACTTTACACGCCCTTATGCTAACCCCACGTTACACGACTTTACGCTAACGCCACAATACATGCAGCCACGCTAACCCCACCTTACACGCCCTTACGAATTAACAATGATTTATTGAAACGGCCTGATACGAGAATCTAATGACATAAATGAACGGATAATGTTCGTGTGACCGGTGACGGCCCTAGTTGAGTACACATTTAATTTAATTTTTCACGCAGCCTAAACGAAACTGCTATTTTGGGTCAGAAAAGAAGTTGAAGCTATTCGACGCTTATACGGGGGTCAACTGTGTAGAAGAATGTGTGGGGAATCTGTTCTTTGAAAACTGTAATTGCTCATTGTATTACATGCCCGATGGTATAGACATATGCGATAATGATCCCACATCAGCGGAATATAAGTGTGCTGATAAAACTAAAGGTTTATTAGTTATTACTTTTGAAGCACAGTAACAGATATTCTGAGTTTCAAAATCTGAGAACTAAAGTATTCTATTGATGAATTTTTCTATAGCCGAAATGAAAACAGTTTTGAGAAAGAAATGTAGCCAATGTTTACCACTGTGCGAGAACCTTGATTATAATTACGTGTCAACAATTAACAGACTAAAAATGAACAAAACATTGTTTTTTGGACGGAAACCTGAAGCCAAAATTCCTGAATGGTATTAAAAAAGTACTCAAAAATGTAAAAAATTTTATCAAGGCTTCTATATCGATACAAAATCATCTTGAACCTATTTTATTTACTTTATTAAAGGGCTGACCATGAGCTATCTGTCATTCATTTCTTCTTCGGACGCCAATCGTTCACTCCTAAATTAAGGAAACGACGTAGCACTCTTATTGACTTAATTGGTAAAAAAATTATAATTGTGTTAGAGTATAACTTATGAGATTTACATTAACAAATTTTTATAATTTTTTAGGAAATACCGGAGGAGTGCTTGGATTATGTATTGGCTTCTCGGTATTAAGTGCTTTCGAACTCATTTATTTTGCAATATTTGGAAGCTGTAGTAAATACTTTGAGACAGTCTCCAAAGCATTACGTCGATTCTACCAAGCAACGTGTTCTTGTATATCCGCAAGATTGAATCCCAGAAATGTAAATAGTAGTAGAATTGTGCTTAAAAATCCAACATTCATTACTGTTCGCCCCATGACATTTGTGCATCATGGATTTGTTCCATAAAGTTTTTCCTTTAAATGCAAAAACTGTTACAGATCTTCAAATATGCAATTAATTTAAATATAATCATATTTATTAACATCCGCACTCTCATGGTAACACATATAAATTATCATTTCTACATTAGCAATTTAAGCTTTGTATTGTCATATTTACAAACTTTGATGTGTCACTTTGATTTAAACAAAAGTAGAATCAATAAACAATGGCATATTAGCCACAAAGATATTGCAAATTGCTTAATTTTTTTATTCCAGCATGAATATTTTTAAGTTAAATGATATACTTAGTAATCTTATTCAAATTGTTTCTGACAAAACAATACATCATTAAAAATGTTTTTATTCTCTGCTTTACTATGACTTATTAGAATTTTAATGTTAACATTTTGTTCATCAATGAAACGCCAAGCAAAAAATCTAAAAAATACATGGCAATTTTAAAACTTCCCTATGATGAAATGAAAACATCAAGAACCTGAGAAATTACGGGCATTGCAATCAACTACACACCTCAAGTTGTTCAGTTTTCTAACAAATCTAACAAAATATGGCATATGAGCATGTCACAGCCTATTTGCAAAATAAAATAAATGAATAAATCTCGAAAATCATCAGACCGAACCTGTCCAAGTCCTTATCTGGAAACGTGGCACAGAAAACTGTACTTCATTATTTTCCGTCTCTAAAACGCAGCAGATTCAGGGCTATGGAGTAATTGCAAATACGCTATCCAACAGGATTCTATAAAAAATTTAACAGTTCTAGTTAATGGACGAATTTGTAAAACTACATCTTTGATGGGCTTGGTTATATCGATTTATTCAGTCTTGGCCATAAGTTTGGTTATGATAGTCGGTTACTATTTTCCAGGAAAAGTAAATACAATCAGCAAATTCATACGATCAAAGTACAGACATGAGTTTGCATGGTCATTGGCCAAACATGCAAAATCAAAGGAGCGAAAGGAATGGGGTCGACTGATAAGATCGTGTCGAGGTGTTCGGGTATATATCGGTTCCAAAAATTTTTACGCCAGAGGAACTCCACTAAACATTTTAAATTTTTTGTTGACAAAAATAGCTAAATTAACTTTTTTGTTGTAAATAATGAGTGATTTTACTTTATTTTGCCTAAACTGAATTTTTAAGATTTGATATTTTAATATCAATATAATGTTTAGTATTGCAATTTTTGTATTATATTTTTTGGAATTTTGGTTGAGAAAACAATTTAGTTTTATCAAATTTATGGAAATTTATAGATAAAAATAAGAGCTTAATACTTTAAGAAATAGTAAAATGCTACAAAAATGAATATTTATAGACAACAGTAGTCGATTTTACGTTTACGTCAATAGTTTATTACGAAAATAGTGATTTTAATTAATTTTATTTTTATAGGACCAAACCCCAATTCGCTCTAATCATTTTAAAAAACCGAAGATTTGCATAAGTATATATTGATCAAACAATAAATAATAATTCATTTAAAAAAAATATTATCAACTTTAACACGAAAATGAAAAATCTTGGCATTCTAATTATAACATTTAGTTCCTTTATGTTGATAATGTTATTTATCACGGAAGACATTTAACTATTAACATATAGCATATACTGCATGGAAAACACTATGATATTTTAAAAATTATTAAAAACATGAAAATGGCGTACTTGTTTTTCTGGAATACATGTTTCAATTAAATATTGCGGCATGAAATAAATCAGGATAAATATATACTAGACTTTATAATTAATTCTTGAAAAACAATTCCGATACACAGTCGAGCCTTGATATAAAGGACGTGAATACTGTGCACCGACTTCGATTTTATTGTTTTACAGGTACATTTTTATTATAACCACAATACATAGTTTGAGTGACCACTATATATCGAGCTTTGATGTTATTATGATAAAATTTCTTAATTACTGTTTTCTTTTGACCACAACATGTAAAAAGTGAACAAAACAATTCAAATCTAATTTTATTTTGTTCTCGTCTCAAAAATGATACCACATTGTTACTTTCTTCTAGGTGATAGCGGTAGTCACAATTAGCAAAAACGTTCCAAATGATTCAATTTTTTAAAAGTTTTAAAATGAAAAACATTATCATACAGTATTTTAAAAATAAATCTATTAAGACCTATATAAAAGCTCATCTAAATTTGCTCAAATGCATTCCTGGACAGCTTTGATCACTTAGTGTGGCCAGGAGTTCCGAAAAAATTTTGGAGGTTAGTCCACATCCAAAGATATATCGAAACATACTTTGGTTTGAATACATTCATATATTTTTTCGAGCTTTTCAGGCAATCCTTCTTTTAATATCTGCTCAATTTAATCGGAAAATACTCAACGGTGATTACTTTATAATTACCTCGTTTTGGTCATTAGTGACGCTTGTAGGTTATATAGTTATATCATTTACCCGAAAAGAA
Organism: Entomobrya corticalis; assembly: GCA_034694325.1. Classification (NCBI taxonomy): domain Eukaryota; kingdom Metazoa; phylum Arthropoda; class Collembola; order Entomobryomorpha; family Entomobryidae; genus Entomobrya; species Entomobrya corticalis. The sequence goes on along the minus strand of JAQFYG010001625.1, from coordinate 10,227 downwards.
TTTTCTTATTTTGTACAAACCATAAACACATTATTTCAGCCAGAAGTTTTTAAACACTCTCTTGTTATAAAATTTTTCATGGCACAATTGTACATCCCGTCCGTTTAAGGGCCATTTTGTTACACCGTTAGCGTATTATTTGGAGATTTTGAACCAATAACTCTGTTCTTGTGTCCCATCTTGACTGAAACATCGAAACTTTTAGTGCAATTAATCGTCTATTTCATTGAAATCTGGAATTTTACCATGTTTGTTTTTCTTGGTGCTCAAGCTATATATTACGGCATGTTCTCGACTTATGTGGCACTTTATGAAATAGCCCGTCAACATTTAAAAACCATTAAACACACGAAATCAAACGAACATTCAGTACACAGTAACTTTCAAATCTGGATTTTAAATTATCGCAAACTGCAAATACAAACAGCTGTAGTAAACGACTGTTTTCAACAAAAATTGACACTTCAACTTGAAACAGTTATCATAATTATGGTAATGTTGTTTTCAGCAATTCTACTTGACGAACGAATTCGTAATGCTACATCTGTCATGGGCTTGTTCATAGCGTTTTATACAGTCTTGGGCCTGTGTTTGGTTTTGGTAATCGGTTACTACTTTCCAGGAAAAGTAAATACAATCAGCAAATCTTTAATTTCAAAGTACAAGCGTACGTTTGCATTGTCAATAGCCAAACACGCAAAATCAAATGAGCGAAAGGAATGGAGTCGACTAATAAGATCTTGTCGAGATGTTCGGATTTACATCAGTTCTGTCAAGTTTTACGCGAGAGGAACTCCACTAAACATTTTAAATTTTTTGTTGACAAAAATAGCCAAATTAACTTTTGTACTATAAATATTGTAACTTGTGTTGTTATTATTTTAAATATTAATAAAGCTATAACTAAGTCAAAGGCTGTTGCCACATTTTTACTGTCAACTTGTAATTATTTTGTAATTAAAATATTAAGCGTTAAAAATTTAGAGTAACAAATTGTTCAAATTTTTTTGTGGAGATGTTATGTTTGGAATATATTTGTGGGTTTTAGAACCTATAACGATACATTTTATTACTACTGCATTTGAGAAAAAACACAAGACATTTCTGAAAATTTCTTGAAAAAAACAAAATTACAGACGCATAACTAATGCAATAACTGGTACTTATATCTTTGTAAATAAATATGAGGAACATGAAAAATATGGCAAGTATATATTTAAACTATTATTTTTTTCTGACCATTAATGTATTAACAAAGCTCGTTCAACACCTCTCCCTAGACCTCGTGCATAAACAAAAACACTTACTCATTTTACAACATACTATGTTCTAAAAGCTAGTGTCTACGGCATACAAGACTTTCAAAATTTGGTCATCATTATCTTTTTGTTCGAGATTTCTAAGTACTATATCTCCAAGAATGCACATTTTGTAACTCTATTATAATTTAAAGATCCTCCAATTGTCAAAATTAGTACTGTAAACATTGTGGGTAATAACAGTCAAATTATCTAATTGTTGCAACTAGCTCAGCATTTACAATATCATATTGCCTAATCGATGGTCTAGTTCGCACATAAGATATCTTACTTCATCAAGGTTTTCCACACCAGAAAAATTGTTTTTACGTGATTTACCACACCAGATATGTTAGTTTGTCGAGGTTGTTGAAGTACCTACCTACAAGTTTTGTTATATTTATCTTTTATATTGTTCTTGTCTATTAATTCTCATATTATCTTTGTTTGGCTCTCGTAGTTGTAGAGATCACTAGTAATAAAGAGATACTATTTATTAAAATAAATTTATGACTGGTTTGATACTTTGATTGTTATGAAATATTTATGTAATATTTTCTTTTTTTGAATTGCTATGCAAACTATAAAATGAAATATTGCCATATAAGGTACATCCAATAAATATAAATTCAACTAATTTTTGAGTATATATGTTTCTCTTGTTTAAACGAGTACATGTGGCATACAATAAAGTGTTACACAATATTATGCGTCTTTTACTCTGCTGGCATAACAATGACTTAAAGTGATGAAATCAAAACAAACAAAAAGCAAAGTTTCGTTTACTCTTATTTTGTTCATTGTTGACACGTAATTATACCCAATGTTCTCGCAGAGTGGTAAACATTGACTACATTTCTTTCTTAAAACTGTTTTCATTTCAGCTACAGAAAACATGCAAACAATTAAATACTTAAGTTCTCGGATGTTAAAAATAATGTAAGTTTGTTAATACGGTTTAAAAGTAAAATCGTATAAACCTTTAGTTTTGTCAGCACACTTGCATTCTGTTGATGTGGGATCATTATTGTATATGTCGTTACCATCTGGCATGTAGTACAATGATCAATTACAGTTTTCAAAGAACAGATCTCCCACACATTCTTGAACACAATGGACTCCTGTATAGGGTCAAACAGCTTCAACTTCTTTTCTGTCTCAAAATAGGAGTTTTTGTTTATTTTGCGTGAAAAAAAGAGGTAAATGTGCACTAAATTAGTTACTTTCTAAGAAAGGGATATTTAGCATGATGAAAAACAGATAGACAGACAACTAGATGGACAGAGATACAAATGAACAAACAATTGGATGGACAAACAAACAGATGAATAACCTGTAATACTACGATAAGGAGATTTATCTGCATAATAATATTAATATATGTGTATAACAAATACCACATCAATACCTTTAAGGTCGTTATCAGCACCCAGCATGTCTGGTTGAAATTCCACTGAAGCCACTCTCCTAAGACTTGCCACCGATGAAAGGTAAGAAACCAGTGGTATTTCAAACGGAGAATGCCGAATACACCGGGTCCCTGTGGTATCCACGCCGACATTAGTGTAGTCTTTTTCGTTTCCATCCACCAAAATTGACAAGCTATTTGCTAATCTAGCTAATTTCTGTTTCCATGTATACCTGTTATCCGAATCTTTGCCGCTGATTTTATATCCTTTTTTGTAGTCCCGATTGTGAAATTTTCTTGTGAAAAGTTATCGTTTCGAAAGCTGAGTTGCTAATAATTCAGATAAGTACAAGCATTTTAAGCTGAATATATTTTGGAATTCTCTCTGTTCTTTAATAAATACCTTCTAAAAATGAATGATGAATACCTTTTAATGAATACCTGGGCTGGAATAGGGAATTTTTGCGTAATGTTATGTCAGATTACTTTATTCGCATAAACTTTATTGCTGTGACTGGCGCCACGATTCTTTGGAAAAGTGAAAACAAATCGCTTTACATTTGGTTGCATCGATTTATAAAAGCTAATAAAATTATTATGAGGGCATTCTATTCAAAAATTTATCTCTTTTATATTTTGTAAGTTGCGACGGACATTTTAGCTAGTTTATATTAATTATAAATGACACACTTAAATATGTGCTTTGAACAATATTTATTTTAGGAAATTGATTTGAGAAATAATTGTATTACACATTTTAACGTATACTAAAGGTTTTTGTATGGGAATTTTATTTACATTTATACAACACTTTAACTTGCTACCTTTACAGTCTAAAATTCAGAGTATGTAGAGTTTATGTGGTAAAACAAAATAAAACTTAACAGCTTGTGCTATTTACGATGACAAACTAGTTGATCTGTTAACAGAATAAAACATTCAAATTTTATAAAGAATTTAATTATAAACTGCCGGTAGTTTTGTACAATGCAATATAGGTAGTTTATGCGATGAAGATCCAGTCTGTCTGTGTTTGTGTGTCTGTCTGGAAACACGATAACTCAAAAAATACCTAACCGATTGACACCAAATTTGGTACTCGGGTACCTTAGAATTACTGCTTTTATAAAAATTGAATATCAGCCCCTTGGGTCAAATCATTCGGGGTCAGGAGGTCAAAGGTCACATGGTGGTTTATGTAGCATCATATTTTTATTGCATAATTCGATAGAGGGTACAAGACTAAACAACTTTTATGATGACACCATGTGTCAATTCGGGACCCATGGGGCACTGAGGGTCACAAATTGTCACATATTTTATGAATAGTTCCTACTACCGGTAGTTTTTCATAAGGGTATCTTACTATTCTAGTTATATTTTAAAGTATTATTTACTGGTACACGCATATACACTATAAATATACTTTTTGAGATAGCTTCTCTAAAAAACTAACGACGGCTGACCAAGGATATTCATTTTTTATATAACAACTTCATGCTATAAGGTTAACAGTGCCCGAACCAGACCTCTACTTAAACCTCTCATAAAAATCAAAACACTAACTCGCTTAATAACATACATTGATCCAAATGAAATTGCTAATGGCTTACAAGACTTTCGAAATTTGGACATCATCGCTCTTTCTAATTGAGATTTCCATCTGTGACGCTCCCAAGAATTTAAAAGTTTATTCCCATTAAAATTTAAATATCCTCCCATAGTTAACAGCAATATCCAAAACACAGTTGGCAGGAATGTCCAAAATCCTAAAGTTGCCATTAGCAATAAATTTTCAATACCTTGATGTCTGATAAGTTTGTAGCTACCAAAAACAAATGAGACTGTAAACAAGGCTTGTGCAGGAAGTAAAAACTTGCCCAAAACAATGTTCACTAAAACTTGTATAATTTGGACTGTCCTGTAAACTTGGACTAAATTTGAAGTCTGGTGTAATGTTTGTACCGATTTGTAATTTTTCTTCCCCAGTTGTAACTCATTGAGCACAAGAGGAAGATACATTGTTCCAAATATGAAAATAGATAATATTGCAATTGTACCACTAAAATAAGCTATTGTGCTGGTGTAAACAGGAAATACGTAAATAATTGGAAATAAATAGAATTTGCTAGTAGGCAGAACATTTCCAAAAAGATTGGGAAGTTTTGGATGTAATATGTAAAAAGTTGATGCAATACAGTTGAAAATTGCTACCAAAGCAACAATACACATAAAACATATGTCAACGGTTTTGGTTTGTTTGCACCTGTTAGGGTTTATGATTGGCATAAAGTTTTCTGAAAAAGTAACAAAAATATTCTTCCAAATATAAGCATATTTTGCAGAAAATAGTCAAAATTAGTATCAATTTGAGAAAATGTTTTACCTTGCATAAACCTTAGAAATTTAAACGCAGAGTTTACACAAAAATAAAAATCAGAGGCCCAATAAACTGTTATTATTTGCACTGCCACAACCAAAAGGATACATGCCAAAGCCGTTACTAGAAACGCCACGGTGTCGTAATTTTTGTTAAGATAAAAACGTAAGAGTTGAACAATTAGAAAGATGGCCCAAATCATTACGCAAAAGCTGTTTAGTTGCATCATTCTGGTATTCAAGCGCTTCCGCTTAGATATTGGTATAAACAAAAGGGTTTGGGAACACCATGTGTATTTGCATATACCAAGGTTTGCTGCACCGGGTACTAAATATCCCAACAGTGAGTAAAACCTGTCACTTAACATTTTTAAGTGAGTATGTTGAACCTTTTTGAGGCAATTTATAACCGTTAAACTCGCTCCGGACTCTAAAGTAATTTGAATGTCAATTCAAAAAAAACAGTAGAAGTAAGGGCAAGAGTTCACATTTATTTTCACAAATATAGGCGGAAATACGTAATTTTAAACGTAGCATGGTCAATAACTATTAGAACGATTATAAATGATTTACAGGAGTAAAATTAAATTTATTTGGATGACTGTAAGTAAACTTATTTCGTGTAATTTTGTCGGTCAAAATAAAATGAAATGCAGAGGCTGTCATTAGGTTTCAAGGAATTTTTCAAAACATGCCATTAAATTTCATTGTATGTTTATAAGTTTTAAATTACCTCTAATCGTGAGACTTTTGCTCAATTTTTAGATTTTTCTGCGTAGTAGTTAGAACTAACTATTATAAAGGTTTGCATGGAAAATTTGGTAATGCATTTTAATTTGTTTATAAGTTTAAAATTGTGGATGTGTACATAAAACTTGTAATAGTTAATGGACATCCGGTTTTATATGGGGTATCGGCTAAACGACAGACCAAAACAATATATGCATCATTTCAATTTTTCAGTCAGTAAAACAAAAGTGGCACTGAGCATTCATCTTGACAACTTTGATATGAGGAGTTTTGAGCCTTCAAGGACCTAACTCATTGCTTTGGTTCAATTATCCTTAAAAATTATTAGGGTTCTTTTGACTTGGAATGTCATCTCACAGGGATAGGCTTGTACATATTAACCACAGTGTATCGGGGACAAATAGCTAAATTTAACAGATGCTGACTTGCTCTTTTGTGTCTACTATATCAAGTTTTCATTTTACTTTTCCTCCTCTTTTAAACGTGTAAGGACATTTAGCAAATATCAAATTAATATACGCTAATGTAACCGCTGACCTTTCTAATCAAATCTAAAAGTCAAGTCATCTATGTACATCTTAAGTCATCTTTAAAATCATTGTTGAATTACTTTACTTATAATTCCATTTTTTCTTGCACGCGCGACGTGCCTCTGCCTCCACTCTGGCCGGAACTTTGTCTGGTACAGGTTGTTTTAATATAATCAATAATAATTTAATTAAACTATTTATATGTAAGATAGCACCATTTTTGTTTAAACTATTAGCTGCAAGGAATATATATTGACATATGTTTTAAATGTTTAAGATATAATTAACTAATTGACGGGCGTATATTTATAAGTACAAAGATTCATGACGTCATTGGCTGAATTTAGAAACTAAATTTTTAAGTATAAAATAATCTTTCAAAACATTTTGTTCTTTCTATCACAAATTACATGTAAAAATGGACAAAAATTACAATCAGTATTAATTTGATACAGTTTATGGTTTCATTTCTTATATCGTTAAAATACAAAAAGTTAAGATAACAGTTGTATGTGATACGTGCAAGATAATAAAATCGGTGACTAAAACAAACTTTGTTTTGACATTTTATTTGCCAAATTAAAGTAAACAAATTTTTTCTCGTGACTTTGACTCTGAATTAAATTTATACACAAATGAATACGTGTCCAAAAGAGAAAAAACAATAATCACGAGTCCTCCAGGATACATGGTGGCACGTGAAACAAAAGCATATACATTTGGTCATTGTACATGCGAAAAAGTTTTACATTTTTAACTATGTTTTCATATCGTTAAAGGATTGCATGTGTCTTTATGTTCAAAAATTTCATATTATTGTTCCAAAATGGAACCGTTTTTTGCTATTTAGGAACCCTCAACGTATATAACTTTATAATTGTTCATCATCACAACGCGTGCTCCAGAACTTATCAAGCTATGACTATGACTAACCGATGTGCACACCTCCGTACAAACTACACAATAGGTAATGTCATTGGTCATTGATCCATTTTTAGCATCCGTGATTGAAATTACTCATGTGATTTGGCATGACTTCATCTCAGGAAATGAACATAAAAAGCCAAAGTTTTGTTTTCACAATAAATCATTAAAGTTTCAACAGAACATTGAAAATTATTCCCAAGTTTCTTGTTCGCTTACACATTTTTATACAAAAATGGCAATAACTTCAAACGACAAAACAACACAAAATTTCATTAAAATTATTCATATAACGTAGAAGCTTTATCAGTAAACAAGTTTGAAACTTTCAACTTGGCATAAAATATTTATACTTTTAAATCAGTTTATTAGTAAAAATGTCAAGAATTACATCTTGTTTCATTCTTTTATTTGCACTTGCAAATCTATTTTTCATCTCAAGTGCTGAAACCAGTATTACCGAAAATTTATCAACCAACTTGACCACTTTACGCCTGGTCCAAATTGTAAGTTTCTTACGCCAGTACTTATTTGATTCCCAGTTTACCCATTTGTAACGCTTTTGTTTATTTTAGTAAAGTGCAAGACAAGTGGTGCTCCAAACATTTTTGGTGATCCCTCCTGACCTAATTTATAATTTTTGAATGAACAAAATTTATTAACTTTTTTATTCACAGATCACCAGACATGGAGATAGAGCTCCTCTTCGTCCATATCCCAATGATATTTATAAAAATGCTTCAGTTTATTCAATAAATGGATGGGGGGAACTATCTGTAGTAAGCAATTTGTTTTTGTCTATAAATTTACAAAAATTGTTTGTGCGCTTCAAAAAAAAATTTATAATAATTAATTAAAAGATTGGTGAAAAGCAAGTATATGAACTGGGTGCGTATCTGCGACGCCGTTATAATGGATTTCTCCCAAGACAATACCAAAAAAAGGACTTTTATATTTTGAGTTCCAACGTCGACCGAGCTATTATGAGTGCGGAATCCAATCTCGCTGGATTATATGAACTGGGGCCAAATATGCCAACCCGAGATATTTTTAAGGAATGGCAGCCTGTACCAATTCATACGATTCCTGTTGAGGAAGATAATGTAAGAAAGCCAGCAATTAAAAAAAACTAATATTTTTAATGAAAAAATATTGTAATTAAATAATTGTTATTTCTGTTTGCTTAATCGTAGTTAATTTATGGAAAAGCATCATGCCCTCGTTATGAAGCAATATACCAGGACTTCTTACGATCTAACAATATCAAAAACTTTCTGAATGATAACAAAGCACTTATTGATTTTGTAGCGGATAATGCTGGATTATCTGAACCAAACAAAAATATTAAGAAAGTACTTCAAGTTCAGGATGTACTATTTTGCCAGGTAATTAACAAAATATAAAGGTAGTCAATAGTAAGATTAGTAGTAAAAATAAAAATTAATTTATCAGATAAAACTGTTGATTAAATATATTTGCAGCATTTACATAATCTCACACTTCCAGAATGGGTAAACGGCTCAGTTTTTGAAACACTGAATCATCTGAAGGCGCAGGCATTTGCATGGGCCACCGGAAACGAGGACTTGAAAAGGCTGAAATCTGGACCGCTTTTGAAACGAATTTTGGATGAAATGAGAGCAAAAGTTGAAGCTGCCAATCTGATTTTGGATGATGGAAACAACGATGATGATGACGACGACGATGATGATAAAGATTCTTCGTATAAAAGGGCCGGAAGTTATCGAAAAATATATGCTTATTCCGGACATGATACAACAATTTCGGCTATTCTTAACTCACTGAATCTCTTTCAACCACACTTACCTCCTTATGCTGCCGCTCTGATTATTGAATTGCATAAGGAAATAGAGACGGGTCAACATTTTATTCAGGTTTTAAGCAAATTTAAGTAAGTTTACATAGAATTACTTTAAAATTTTCTAATTTTTCATGTTATTGTTTTTTAGATATTCTACAGAAATGATGCTACCACAGAGCCAAATAGAATGGATTTAACGCCACTTGGATGTGAATCAGCTAAATATTGTTCATATAAAATATTTTCAAATTTTATTCAAAAGTTTATTCCAAATGATTGGAAAAGTGAGTGTCAATTAGATTTTAATGATACGTCATCATCATCGGTCTTAGGTGTGTCTAGTGAAAGAAAAGATGGGCACTTTGAGACGTCTTCCAAAATATTTTTGTATAGTGCTGCGACTCATAAACCTGGAATGATGACTCCTGGTACAAATTATTAAATACATTGCTACTAGTAGCACAGGTATTTGCCAATATTTCTGAATTTTGTAATTATTGGTAATGTTAAATGTTAGGACTATCCGGACTGTTACTTGTTTTGGCTGCTATTATGGGCTTACTGACGTCAGTGGCTTTTGTTACAGAAATGTTCAAACTGTTTTTTATTCATTCTCAACGACGTTGTGTTAACTCAGAGTATGATTTTGTTTAAAAGTGGCTAATAAGATGATTTTAACATTATTGTCTTGTGATTTAATTAAGTAACAATAAATATTAAGGGAGGATTTTTGATACAATTAACTGCTTACTCTTCAAATTTTTATAAAACAATTTCTGTTATTTAAAATCAAATGGCATCAACATGATGAACTTGACATTCATGAGCTCGTGACATTGACTGTTAAATGATAAACAAAATAGAATTATTACGTAATTCTGTAATACATATTTATAAACATTTTGTGTGTTATCATCAGATCACATGCCTTATCAGTCCCGTGATGTTTGGTCCCAATTGCAAATAAAACAATTGCTATTTTACGGCGGTCACTTATAAACGTGGTTTCAAAACAATAGTCTTTTGACCTAACAATTAACTGATATTTTTTAAAGTCAAAATGTTATCAAATATTTTCATTTACATTGTATTTTGTTTAATAAATTTTAGGTGTTT